>BSBK01012491.1:0-67776 GCA_027943335.1 Chamaecyparis obtusa | reverse complement strand
TATATATATATAGATATATGTATACATATATATATATATACATATATACATATATACATATACATATATATATACATATATACATATATATACATATATATACATATATACATATATATACATATATACATATATATACATATATATACATATATATATATATATATATATATATATATATGTATGTATATATATGTATATATATATGTATATATATATGTATGTATATATATATATATATATATATATATATATATATATATATATATATATATATATATATATATATATAGATATATAGATATATATACATATATATAGATAGATAGATAGATAGATAGATAGATAGATAGATAGATATATAGATAGATATATATACATAGATAGATAGATATATATATATATATATATATATATATATATATATATATATGTTAATTGCATCTTAAAAAATCAATTATAATAATGAAGGCTAATATAAATAAGAATGTGTGTACATACATATAAATAAATATATATCTCTAACCCAGTCAAAAGTATTATTTAATTTAGTCGAATGATCTAATATCTCTTTAATATGTGTATGTACTTATGACTAGGACATCAACCAACTAAATTAATGAAATGTTTAATTAAGTACTATTTTTTTATTTTTTTATTAATTTTAAAATCTATTACATTATCATTCTCAATCGCAATTAAATCAATTATTTTATTCATAAGATTTAATTTAATTAAAAAATAATTGGTTATTTTATAATAAAATAATAATAATAAAATTTATAATTATATTATTCACATTCTAAAATCATTTAATGAAAAGTATTAAAATGTATATAATAATATAATTAATCCATCGATCTATTAGTAAACACACACACAAACAAACACGTGTGCACGCACATGCACACACACGTGTAGTATCCCCATTCTATTGCATTATTGGTGAGAGTAGATTTGATGCTTGTCATAGTGATTTTCTCTTGTTGTGCTTTTAATTAGGCATCTTGGGTGACTATATCCATAGCCAAATCTTAAAAGTTTGTTTAAAACTTTGACTTAGTTTATGAGTTAGTCGATCAATCTAGCTAGTCATTTACATCTTAATAAAAACATCTATTAATCCAAACTAATTCTTCAATAAATCATGATCACCATCCTCAGCATGATAGGTATGTACTCCAAGATTATTAAATAAATTATTCATCGACCACATCAATTCTATTTTAGATATTCAAAATCAATAATGAAAGCTAATATTGTTTGAATATATTATTATTTTTAAAACCTCTCTTAAACTTGCTCAAAAATATTATTTGGTTAGAGGAAATGTTCTAGTATGTCCTTAATATCTTTGTAATATATGTGTGTATACATATATATGTACATAATTCCTTGAGCAACCACATCAGTTGCATCTTGAAGAATCAATTATAACAATAAAAACTAATATAAATAAGAATGCGTGTATGTATGTATGTATATAAATATATATATCTTTCCACCAACTAAAACATATTATTTAATTTATATAAATTGAACTAATATCTCTTTTATATGTGTATGTACTTATAATTAAGACATGAACCAACTAAATTAACAAAATATATAATTAAATACATTTTTTTATTATTTTTAAATTTTTAAAATCTATTACATTATCTTTCTCATTCTCAATTTAATTAATTATTTCATTGATAAAATTTAATTTCATTTAAAAATCATTAATTATTTTATAATAAAATATTAACAATAATTTATATTCATATTATATTTCACATTCTAAAATCACTTAGTAAAATGTATTAAAATATATATAAAAATATAATTTAATTTATCCGTTGACATTATATATATTTTTTATCTATATATGTTGACATAACAATAAATATATGGAGTAGTCTCTCAATTGCGTGCTACTTCTAGATGATAGCAACTAAAAACGGTCCAGTTTGATGATAACAATTTACCTATTTATATAATTAATTTAATAGTTCAGTTTCACATCGCTTGGAGTATTTATTTAATTAATTTTATTTTGCAATAAATCAAGTTAAAACCCGTTACAGAGTTTGACTATTTTTGACTTGGTCATGTACGAATTATTTTTGTGGTTTTGTAATTGACTTTTATTGGAATATAGTTCACACTAATAAAAAAATGAAAACAAGAGTCCCGGATTGATCAAAAGCAGGGATTTCTATACTATTGCATGCATTTTATTCTAATAGTCTATACAACTCGGTATAATAAAATTGATGACGAAGTCATTAACCCCTTATTGGAAAATGAATACTCGGCAGTAAAAGAATCGTAAGAAAAACATGTAACCAGTAATGAAAGAAAACCTCGGACAAATGAGGGAATCAATTCTTAATACCATGGCAATTCAAGTGTAAAATTAGAGCAATTTAGAAGGCTGCCTACTATTCACTTAAAATAATATATATTCGCATTTACACCTTGGTGTGCAATAGGTACGTCGAAGATATGTGAAGGGTAGCATAAAATGTATATTTGTTTTTTAGTTTTGTAGAGTTTGTTATTTTGTCCACTTTTCATTAGTTATCTAATATATTTAGATTGTTTAATTTGGTTGAATTTTATTTAGAAGAATTAAAATAGTTAGTTTTGAAAGAGTTGGTTGCTTCATATCATAAAGTTTTGTTTCAAAAACCATTAAGTTTAATTAATCCAAATTGTTCAACTGCATCTATACAAAATTCATAAATGTATACCAAACATCTTTTAAGATAAGATATAATTTCCCAAAACCATAAACAAATAATCATAAGAAAGGTGGTTTGTGACGATGAGAGTTGTTGAAGCATCCCCATCATTAAAAGCGTAACCATTAATATCTAGAATCGTTGTTGTTTACTTTATCCCAATAGTAGTAAATTTCCACTATAGAGTAACCATTATCTTTTCTTGATAATGGTTTTGATTCAAAAATGTCTCTTCGAAATGGGCATATCAGCATCTGGCACCTCGAGCAAGCATTCTCCTCATAGTGTAACAAAGAGAACTATCATTGAAATTTAATTTGGTTGTGAAATCTTGCAATAAAATCCTTTGCTTCTCTATCGACTCTGACCTCAATTGAGCGAGACGTAAGTGAACCCAATTCTCCTGCATTGCCGAAATTGTATCTATGTGTCTCAAACTCTTCAACTTCAGGAAAATTGCAAGGCCTCAAAATGTCTACTCTCATATAGCACTCCTCCTCGTCCTCAAAAGAAGTGGGATGCATGAACGAGAAATAATTGTGATGGCCCTGGTCTTCTGAATGTAGGGCTATTGGAGCATGCGAATTCATATTCTCTGAGCCCAAATGGCACACTCGATCTATGCATTATTTGCCAACAACTTTCCCCTCTTCGTAAATCCTTCGTGTAAATACCTACGTTTCAGCATACATTTTCTATAGGAATGGAAAGATAAGGGATTGAGAGGAGAGGGGTGAATCAATGCCCTCAAGGATTTTAACTGAATATTCAATCTGCAAATAGTAGTATGTAATCTGTCCAACTGAATCCATTGTTTGCAACATTCATTCAATTGACCTGGTAAATGTAAAGTGCATGAAAAGAAACAAAAAATCAATCGCATAACACAAGTATTTTGGTTACGAAAAAACCCTTGTTAGAAGGTAAAAACTACGGTGGGGATGACACCCACAAATTCTTCACTACTATAGATAATAAAGTATGCTGGTTAAGGCTACAAGCTGCGATCACTTCTGGTGATCTTACCCTATTAGTTGTAACAATTAGATCAACTAGATCTACCCTGTTAAAGGATTTACATAACACTACTTGAGTGTGTACTCGGTTAAGAGATTTACAAATAGACTGTTAAGTCTATTCTGTTAGGAGATTTTACCAACTCTATTACAATGATTAGAAAATAATAGAAAGTATCTATAAATGACAACTATACTTTTTCTAAATTAGATCTATGATATACTGAATGAATATCACTTCTATGTGTAGTAATCTGTCATTTTTTGTGCTTGATAGCCTTGACTATTTTTGAATAAACTGAATTGTATCTCTAATCACTGCTCATACATGCAAACCATGTCTAAATTTTGATGTCTTGAAGGTGGCTACTACTTCAAGATTTTCTTCTTGATTTTCTTTCTTTCCTTATATGCCCTTATATCAAAAATGACACGAATTACAAATATATAGAAAACTGCTATGATTGCCATGACCTAATTAGGTTTATATCTTCTTAGGAAACCTAACATCTATAGTGTACAAAGTTGACCTAGATCTAGCTTTACATAGGAATCATCATTACATTCAATGAATACATCTACAATAAATAATCATCATCTTGGTAAACCATTTTATGAGTCTGTGTACCTGTTTACATAGATAGATGTGCCATTATTGATTACTGTGTTGTTTCTTGAATTGCTCGATAAACACAAATTTTTCTTCTCGGTGAATACACTGGCGCTCGGTGCCTAGTCGGCTCGGTGTTTACTGACTTTCGGTGATCAGTATACTCTGATGCTCAGTAAAATTGCTCTGGTGGCCTAGTTAAACTTATTTCCATATAGTTCTTGGTACTACCTTGTGAATACTCGGTATGAATGCTTGATTATTTTACCAACTAGAATAATGTAGCTTGAACTTCTTCCTTTTTTGATTGATCAACATAGATAACCTACTGATCAAATTTGATACTAATGACAATAAACTAATGCTCAAATAGAGATAAACAATCTCCCTCTTTGGCATTAGTATCAAAACTTGTAATGCATATAAGCTGATATATCTCAAACTATCCTTACTTCATATATACATGACAAAAATTTACTCTAAACTCCCCCTTGATGCATGCTCCCGATATATATAGTACACTTAGCATATATTTATACACTTGGCATATACATTATATTTCCCCCCTTTTTGAGATTAATGCCATAAACAAAAATGTGTACTTACATCCTGTTAAAAAAGTGCTTGTGGGTTTTTATGAGAGAATCTAAGAGGTTTTCCCATTCCTCTTTCAAGTTGGTGAGAGAAATATGCTGAAGACCGACTTGTGCATGTATGTCAAAGATGTTCTCCAACACTAAAATTTATGGTGTTGCAACTAAGGCTTGTGCCTTGACAATATGTTGCTCAATAATTTTTAGGTGGGGAAGCAGCTCTACTTGTAGCTCGACGACTTGGTCACTTATCTTATCCTCCTTCTTCCTCATATCTACTCTTAACCACTGGAGTTCTTTTACTTTGAGTATATGCTTATGAAAATCATCTAGCTCGCTTAAGGAGGCATTTTCACTAGCTTGGATTTTAGTATCCAGCTTTTTAATCTTTTCACTAATCTCAGTAGTGAAACTCTCCATAGTGCATAGCTTAAATATATCTAAATTACTTTTTGAGTAATGGATTGGAGATCGATGATTTACCTCAGAAAGCTTTACTCTATTTATTTCCACTTCTTGGCTGATCTTTTCTGCTAATTTATCCTGAATCTTAGATTTTGCACTTTCTTCAAGTCTCTTTTTAGCATCAATGTGGGGGCATTTATTTCTTGTGCAAGATTGGAAAGCTGTTCCATTATAGGTATTTCTTCATTGATCTAGACCTCAGGTACAACCTAATGCAAGATGTCTCACACCTCTTCAAGAATCTTCATGCTCTTGCATTTTTTCCTCAGCTTCTCCTAAGCTGCCTTCCTTGTGCATAGCTCCCCATATTTTCTTAGCTCCTTGGGGTCCAAATTCCTCAGGTCACATTCAAGTATTTCAATGACTTCATCAAGTGTGACCGACCCTTTTCCATGCTTTTTCTTCTTCTTTAAAGGCTCTTGGGGTGAAGTCTTAACAAAAGGAATGATAGCCCTTTACCTCAACACTCGATGTTTCTTGCCTAGTAGATACATTATCTTCCTTCTTCTGCTCCTCAGTAACCTATGTGGCAGTTGATTGAGATGGACCTTTGGATGTAGTGTCTGGCAGTGTTGTCTTGGTAGGCTTAGGGTCATCTTGGCCCTATGTATCTGCCTCTTTTTTCCTTAGGTTTTTCTATCTCTACAAGTGTCCTTGTTCCTTGTTCCCCTGATGTGTCCATCAGTTTCTCGAGGATTCAGCCTTTGGGTTCCTCCTTAGAAATAATTTCAACTGCTTCCATCAGGATAGGAAGATTACCTAATATAGAGCTTACTGTTGGCTCAGTTGTGGTTCCCTCTTCTTGTGGTTGAGCTCCAGCAATGGTGACATCATCATCATCATCTCTGATGTTGTCAAGATCACCATTTGTGATGTCCTCAATGAGTACATCAAGTGCATTATTATCAATCCCTTGTATTTATTACTTGTTCTGGTGCATCCTTAATTAAGCTTATCTCCTCGGTCACATCTGTTGTATCAGGTACCTTTGTGTCTGATATATCAATTTTGCATTTTGGTGCTAGGTCTGCATCATTAGTATGAATTCCTTACATTTTCACTTAAGTTTCTTCTTGGGAATAATGGCTAAGGCCATGTTTTCTGACTCTTCATGGGCTTGTATATTTGAAGTCCAAATGAGTCGACTGTTCTCATCTACATCTACCAGATTCTCATCAAGTATCTACAGTGCCCAATTCTTCACTCAAAATCTATTTGAATACTTTTTCATTAATTCCTCAATTTTAGGAACTTTCAATGTTGGCATTGCCAAAACTAGGGATTGTTCCTCATTCTTTTCTTTGCATTCAAGGCATATATCCATTTTTGTGAAATTATTTCTTCTAATGCCTTGGGTAAATGTTTGGAAAATACAATTGGCACCCTCTTGAATCTAATCATCATCTGGATGATAGCCTCTTCAATTTTGTTCTAGTCTTTGGTTGACAAGTGCTCAAACCGACCAATTTTCAGGATCACTTAATCCTCCATTTTCAATTATTTCTTCAACAACCTCATCAATTGATAGACTCTTATTTACAACAATTTTAAATTTATCATTATCATCTTCATCATCATCTAAATCATCTTTCCCTCCAATTAGCTTCCTTCTTTTCTTAGGGGCCTCAATAGAAGATTTTGTACCTCTTTTTTGTAGGTCTTCATCCTTGTGCTGCTATTAGCTTAGTTTATCTTTGCAACTCCTTTCTCTAGTGGAGGTGAAGCTGTAGTTGTTGAATGTGTATGTGCCCTTGTCTACACTTCTAACTACTTCTTTGGAGTGGGAGATGGAGAAACTACTATAGGATCTATATTATTGTCTGACTCAGTTTCTTCACAGTCATATTGTTTGTTAGAAAGAAGTAACTAACCTTCAGTTGCTACCTCAACCGGTATACTCTCAGATGATCCATTGTCATCACCAAATTTATTAACTAGATTTTTCATCATTTTCTTTGACTTATTTTTTATTTTACTGATGACTAGACCTATTTTAATTCTTGTCTTGGCCTCTTCATAAGTTCCAAACATGTCTTCTTTAGGATCCTTAGGCTGAGCCAATAAAGCCTTTATTGGTTTGGAAGAAAAATCAATGTTTATTTCATATCCCATGGGGGCTAACCATTTTTTTCCTTTGCTCTACAGCCTTAATCGATGTATGACCGGTATCAACTAGAAACAAAATTCTATTCATAGTCTTCAACTAGTTGCCTTGGAATTCTGCTCCGAGAATTCATTCTACCTTTGAATTGCTCAAAATAGTTATCTATAATACTATTAAAATTATCTCCCAACTTCTTAATCAAATTTGTAATTTGAACTGTAACTGGCTTGTTGGTTGACCATTCCACATTACCAACCGATGGGAAAATTCTTTGCACATAAATGAATATGAAAAATAGCAGGGATCCAAACTTACATGTATTTGACTTTGTCGATCAGATTGTCTTCATGTTATCTTAAATTTGCTTCAAAAGAAGCTCAGCGAGGTCCAACTGAAAACCTTTCTTAACCATTTTGAAGGCTATGTTAATGGCTCCACATGGTATATTGTTTAGTTTAGTCAAGTAATAGATCTGTAACTGATGACATGAGCTATGAATTTTACCTCAGGATCTTTGATTGTTTCTTATCTTCATAGCTCGGTCATCCCACTCGGCTCCTATATTCTTTTCAATATTAGTCCCTTGGTGCATTGCGAATTGCTTTTGTCTTATCAGTGGTAGGATAACTAGTGATAGCATGAATCATGTTCTTACTAATTTAATTGGGCTCATCCAACCATAACTTCCTATTATGGTACCAACTGAGAATAACCCTAATCCATTCATTCTTGAAGTCTCTCAAAAAATATAGGACATTCACTAGTCCTTTTACTTACAGTTGCTCATGGTCCAAATTTTAGTTTTCCATCTTCTCCACACAACTTCTGAAAGGTTGCATACATTTCAAAATCATGAATTCTCCTATCTTGTAGTGGATGTATGACCCACACGTCCTCAACCAATAAAACCCTAGGTGGTAAGCTTGGCAAAGCTCCCATTTGGTTAGTTTGTGATGCAACTTCGAGATGAGGTTTGTATTCGGGATCATCACATGTTGTAGAAACTATAAGAGTAACTTCTTCCTCCTCTACAAACTTATATTTGTTTATCTTTGATGCGAACATGATAGTTTCTTTTTTTTAGGGTTTCGGTAAGTATGAAAGAACAACTTGGTGATAACAATACTTACTTGAAAATGCCAACGAAAGCACTTGCAAGACTTTGAAACTGCACTCAAATACTCTGAAAATCCTTTGCATGAAATCACTCTGAAAAATCTTCTCTCTTCATAAAAAATAGTGAAAAATGAGCTAAGTTCATCACATATTTATAGCTTTTTTCAAATTCCCACTCAAACCTTTCTATAATAAATGCTCAACCTAATCATAGCTTGACAAAAACTATCAAAATCGGCGTGTACCACAAAATAATAATAGCCTAGTTAGCATGTAATTTTTCACTCAGTTAATACTGATACTCAGTTAACCTTGCATAGTAGTCACCGATTGGTAACTTCTCACTCGGTCTTACATATACCGACTGTAAACACTTTAAAATTCAAAACTTGTAAAACCATAATGCATCTCAATTTATGTGGATTTATTATGTGCACATCTAACGTAGATACCAATCCATTATTAGTTCCATACATACCTTTTTAAGCTTAGGTGGAGGTGTTGATGTCACCCAATCCAATGGACAAGGTTTCCACGGACTGCATTGCTTGACAAAACATTATCACTTGATGCCTTTCCTCCACATAGTGTTTGTTATTCTCATGATATCTACAATTTTATTGCCATTTTCAAAAACTTGTGTTTCTGGTGCTTGGTCCTCTGCAATCTTTACTTAGGTGACCGACTTTGTGATAGTGTAAACATGCCATACCAGTTCTTGTCCAGCTTTGAGATTTTTCCATCCCATTTCTTCCTTGTGAAATTAGCTTCAATATGTCCATACCTTCCACATGTTGTGGAGTTAACCCATGTGTTATAAATCCCAATTGTAAGCATTACCTTGTCTTCTTAGTTGATAGGTTTTATTCTATCCTTTCAGTGTCCAGACTTGCTTCATTTTTGTTCTACATTCTTGTGAGGTGTGTCCATGCATGTTGAAAGTGTGACAGTGTTTCTCCATGTAAGTTTTGTTAGGAGTCATATTCAACTAGATCTACATTCATATGGTTGATGTCCAAACTTGTTACAACTATAACAATGACCATTAAATTTAGGAGTGGTTTTAGGTTTACCCTTGTTCTTTACTCCTTCAAACATTTGAAGTGTGGCCTAGTTTACCACAGTGATAGCATGTTAGTGTCTTAGGTATTTGATTCTTTTTGTTATTCATCTGTTCAGCTTGCTCAGATGATTCTCCTTGGTCGGTGAAGCCTAATCCAGTAGTACCTCCAAGTCCTCTTTGAATATTTAGAAAATCATCAATTTTCTTGGAGCTATCTTCAGCCTTTTTCATCATCTCATTATGTTGTTGTTGCATCTTCACTTCATTTATCATTTTTTCATTTTATTCCTTGAGTACTCCAATATCTTCAATTTTCTTTGATAGCTCATTGTTTACTCAGTTGATCTCTTGACTTACAAAAATCATCTGATTGGACATTTCGAAGTGATGCTCGATAAGCCTCAATATCTCAGATTCCTTCACTTGTAATTATTCAGTCATTTGTCTTCTATCTTCAACAACCAAATTTCTCTCTCTTGTTTAGCTTGTCTAGCATTATTCATCAAATCAATCATTCTTACCATTTGTGTTTCTTGACTGATCTGCAGGGTTTTCCACTTGTTCAGTCAAATGAAGATTTTTCTCAAATAAATCAGAAATTGCACTTTCAGAAATGTCAGATATACTGGTTGAATTGGATCCAATATTCTCAAATGGGTCATCAATATCTTCTTCATGATAGCTAGTCTCGCATTGCCGAATAGCCATGTCCTTTCTCTAAAAAAGTAACTTTTTCAACTCATCCTTATCTTAATTGTATTTCTCAACAAGGATCTGCATTTGAATCTTTTGATTCTCTATAGTCTTTTCCAATTTGTATCTCTCCATGTTTAGATATTTCCTCTTTAGTGGTTAAACCTTCCAATAAGAGATCTAGCTCTAATACCAATTGTTGGAAGGGAAAGATAAGGGACTAAGAGGGGAGGGGTGAATTAGTTCCCTCAATATTTATAACTGAATATTCAATCTGCAAATTGTAGTATCTAGTCTATCCAACTAAATCCATTGTTTGCAAAATTCATTCAATTGACTTGGTAAATGTAAAGTGCATGAAAACAAACAATAAATCAATCACATAACACAAGTATTTTGGTTACATAGAAACCATTGTTAGAAGGTAAAAATTGTGGTGCGCATGACACCCACAAATTCTTCACAACTATAGATAATAAAGTATGCCAGTTTAGGCTACAAGTTGTGATCACTTCTTGTCATCTTACCCTATTAGGAGTAACAATTAGATCAACTAGATCTACCCTGTTAAAGGATTTACACAATAATACTTGAGTGTGTACTCGATTAAGAGATTTAAAAATAGACAGTTAAGTCTACTCTATTAGGAGATTTTACTAACTTTGTTACAATGATTAGAAAATAGCACAAAGTATCTATAAATAAAAAATATACTTTGTATGAATCAGATCTATGATATACTAAATGAATATCACCTGTATGTGTAGTGATCTGTCCTCTATTCTGCTTGGTAGCCTTGACTGTTTCTGAATAAACTGAATTGTATCTCTGATCACTGCTCATACATGCAAACCATGTATGAATTTTGATGTCTTGAAGGTGGCTACTACTTCAAGATCTTCTTCTTGATTTTCTTTCTTGCCTTATACGCCCTTATATCAAAATAACATTAATTACAAATATATAGAAAACTGTTATTATTTCCATGACCTAATTAGGTTTACATCTTTTTAGGAAACCTAAGATCTACGGTGTATAAAGTTAACCGAGATCTAGCTTTACATAGGAATCATCATTACATTAAATGATTATAGCTACAATAAATAATCCTTGATCTTGATAAAACATTTTATGAATCTATGTACCCATTTACATAGATAGATGTGCCATTACTAATTACTATGTCATTTCCTAAATTGCTCGGTAAACATAGCCTTTTCTGCTTGGTGAATATAATGGTGCTCGGTCTTTAGTGACGCTCAGTGCTTAGTATACTCTGATGCTGGGTAAAACTGCTCTGGTTCCCAGTTAAATATTTTTCCATATAGTTCTCGGTATTACCTTGTGAATGCTTGGTATGAAGGCTTGATTGTTTAACCAAATAACATAATGTATCTTGAAGTTCTTCCTTTTTTGACTGATCAGCATAGATAACTGACTGATCCAATTTTATACTAATGACAACATTTAATGCTCCAATAGAGATAACATTTTCTAGTGAGGAAAATGAAAGTGCTCACCATATTCCACAAACACCTCTTGATCAAGGGCTTCTCTGTTGATCCAATTCCTATGACTTGAAATATAATGCCATGTTATGGTGCTTGAGTTCTTGTTGTCAAACAGTGACTAAAAATGAACAAAAAAATCAATGGTTCTCTAGATCACAATCGTCTTGCAACCCTCTCCATATATTTCAACCATTGATGCTGGAAAGGTGGGTCGATGTGTTTCATATAATGAAACACCTTCAGCATAATAAATTGACTCAATCTTAAATAAAAGTATCATCGGTAATCGGTATTACTCACCAACATTGAGTTCAGTGGGGCGTTGAATCAACCAAGTTCACTATGATTTTTACAAATGATTTTGATGTTATATATAAATCTAGGTGAAAATAATTCTTTTTAGGGATACTTAGCAAGGAAAAATTATTAAATGCTAGAGTTAAAACAAGTGAGAGTTTAAAAAAGTGATACTTAGCAAGAGAACAATTATTAAAGGCTAGAGTTAAAACAAGGGATCCCTCACCTCACTCTGAAAATAAACTTCTTCTAGTGGACACTCATGCATGGCAAAGTGTTAACCCATGAAAACCTTATAAAAAGAGATTTTCTCCCTGGCCAGTAGATGTGTCCTCTACAAAAAGGAGGAGGAAACTATGATCCACCTATTCATACACTGCAACTAATCTACTAGTATTTGGTAGGGAGTTATTGGAAAATAGGGGATCCCCTAGGTCCTTGGGGAGGATGTCCACCAGTTTACTGTTTGGCAATCCCCTTCCAATCACCCTCTCCTCTAGCTCCTATTGCACTTACTCCCCCCACACATTTGCTAGACTATCTAGAAAGAAAGGAACAAAAGGATCTTCAGGGAGATAGATTCCCTGCTTGAGGCCTCCCTCCATCTGGGCACCAAGCTCCTATGTGATAATGTTGCCTTGGCTAACTGGAAACTTCCCTCTGGACCCCCTTCAGCCTTGGTGATCAAAACTACTAACAATTGGAACTTGTTGGCTGACTTCACTAGGTTCGAAAACTCCAGGTTGATGGCCTAGAATGCTACTCGTTGGGTTTCCCCACCCATTGGCTTGATCAAATTAAACTTTGATGGGGTGACAAATAATCTTTCATAGGGTAGGGGTGGAGTGCTACGAGAACACAATGGTTCTTTCCTTTTGGCTTATGCTAGGCCACTCAGAAATAATATTGTTAACCAAGCTTAAGGCACAACTCTTCTATGGGGTATACAATTTTCTATCTCTAAGAATATTAGGTATTTGATGATTGAGGGGGACTCCAAAGTAATTGTGGAGGATTTTAACCAAAGGTTGAATGTGGGGTGGCTAGTGAACACCATCATTGTGGAAATTTGGGAGCTTCTCAACAACTTCCAGAACACTATCATTTCCCATACCTATAGGGAAGGTAACTTGGTGGTTGATTATGTGGCTGGTATTGGGATAAAAAAAAATAGGGTGGTCAGTTGGGAGGAGATTAGTGCACTACCAAAGGAGACCTAGTGACTAATCGAACAAGAAAAACATGACAGCAGTAATGTTTAAAATGGGTCGCAATGCTGATAGAATTGTTGATGGCCCCACCAAGCTTCTATGTTGGCTTAATGTGATGATAATAACTGTTATGACTATGTATGCACAAAATTTAATAAAGGTTCATAATTTCCCTTTGAGAGATTATGTGTTGAATGGAGGTTGTCTACATCAGCACGTCATTTCGACTACCAATGAAATTAATGGCAAAAATGGCTTAACTTCTAATTATTACACCTGGAGATCCACTGGATTTCTCTGTATGGGGCTCATTTCCCCAAAGACCACCCTGCCTGTGCCTTTTATGAGAAAAAATTGCATTAAATAGTTAATTCAAAAGCCTTGTTTTATGTCATGGCATGCAAAGCTCAGCTCTATAATTTTTAGAAGGCATCTATTGTGGAAACAAGTCTAGTCGAGATGGGTAGAAAAACTCTATGCATTGAACCTGACAAAATTAAAGAGGAGTTCACTTCTAATCCTATGGTTATTCACTACTGCAAAGATAGTGGCATTTGGCGTTTTATGGAAAGAATGAAGGGCAGCCATGATGAAAAATTTCTAAGCAATTTGTGTCCTCATGCAACAATAAAAAGGTGTCTGTTGGGGGAATCTGTGTGCTAAAATGTTGTCACACTTCTATGAATCCTTACATGCAAGAAAACTCAAGAATGAGCCCTCACAAATAGATCCATAGCTCTCTATGCATGGAGTTGCAAGATTTGTAAAATTGCTCTCAGCTAGAGCTATAAACTCATGACCTTGCTAGTCAACCATACAATGAGAGATTCACAATGAAAACAAGGGCAACAATACCAATATCTGCAATGAAATCCAAATGAATGCAATGCAATGCAAAATTAATCTAAGATGAGCATGAAAGTATGCAAATTAGGCTATGAAAATGGAAATGAAAGAGTTACAAACCCTCTAATTAAGCTATGAGAGATTAATCTAAAACATGAAAGGAAATGATACCACGATGATGCCACTATGATGCAAGCTAAGATGTGATGTAGATGCAAGATGAATGCCAATGATGCTCCAAATCTTCAAAACTTGATGCAAGAATGTCTCCAAAAGGTTCAAGATGACTTAGAAAACCTGTAGCATAACAATAGCATAAAATTCAAGTGTATGCAAAATGAAGAAGAGAGCTCTTCTTTTATAGGAAGTGAAAAGGAATGGACCATTGTGATTAAGAGGCAAAAGACTTAATCAACGGTGGAGAAAAAAAAAAATCTTGATCCTTGTGCACAAATATCCTCAAATAAGAAAATTAGAAGCATTTACTTTATGTCCATGTGAGACAAAAAGTACTTCTCTTTTTTTCTTTTTTTATTTTATTTTTCTTTATAAATAAGAATTAAATGCTTTATTTGTGCAACATAGGATAAGAAGAAAAGTGGAGATTTTTTATTTAAATAAAATGGGAGGAAATTCCTTTTAATTAAATAAATGCTTAGGATAAAGTGATTTTATTATTTAATTAAAAGAGATTTTTAATTTATTAAAAGGAGCATGTTCTCTTAATTAAATAAGATTTTTTTTTTAATTTTTCTTTTAAATTAAATAAGGCTCAAACCTTAGGAAATATTGAATTGATTATGATTTGATCAAGGAAATTGATATAATTGATATTGTTGATATTTGAAAATATTGATTCAAGGATTTGATAAATTGTTGAATGGGGGCCCAAAGTCTAGGCGACCATTTTAGGGTGCATACATTTGCCCCTCTTTGACTAATGTGTGATCATTTTGGGAACACATGCAGTCAAAGAATGAAGTTGAAATGTGAGATCGATTTAGGATCACAAAACAACTCAGATGTGTGTTCATTTTGGGAACACATCAGGACAAAGATAAGCAAAAGACAAGACCAACACCATCGCTGCTAGGTGCAAATCAAGCCTTAGACAAAACTATCACCATCGCTGCTAGGCAATAATCAAGTCCAAAAAATAGGAGATAAAAATCGAAAGAGAAAATCACCACCATCGCTGCTAGCTGATAATCAAGTCTCAAAATAAGAATCTCAAGCTAAGCTGAATGATAAAGCTGAATCAAAGATTAAAGCTGATAGGTACTACCCCCTCGAAATTTAAATTAAAATCAGATAAAGGAGAAAAACAAATTGATAAACCTGATCAAGTCAAAATAAATCATAATCGAAGGATGGAGCATAATAAGATAATCATCAAACAGTGAAGATATGCCCCAGGTTGACGAGGTTTGACTGAAAAAGATATAGGATAAAGATTAAGTCAAACCTCAGAGAGAGGAAGCAAAAGGGGTGAATGAAAGACTAGAAGTTTGGAAGACATGGAAAGGAAGAAATTCCATTAAAGATCAAAATATTATGCCTCAAAAGGTCAGTCAACTACGTAGAAGAATGAGAAATCTTGGAAATGGGACTCAGATTTCAATTTCGAGTCTGAAAATGGATAGAAAATGATGTGACATGAAAGACTAGAAATGAAAGATATGATCAAGAAGAATCAGAAAATGAGCACAGTTGACCAACTAGTCCATAGCTGATAAAAAGGAGAGCTCTCTCCATATGCAAGATGCAAAAACTAAACTATGATGAACCTAAGAATGAGAGCTACTATGAAAGTGGTTGACTTGCAAGGTCAAAATGCCTATAGAAATCTAATTATCATCATCAAGTGTTATTGGTAGCGTCATAAGATCATACAATACACACTAGCATAACTATGTGGATATGAATATGATCTTTATCAGATAGAAATGTGAAAATCCCACCTAGGCATCAAAGACATGGAGGTCAAGATGACTAATGCAGTGAGATCACCTAAATTTGATATGGCGAGATTATGCTTGTATCAAGACACATGAAAGTCAGGATAAGTAGAAGCATGCACTTGCAAAACAGTCAAGGATAATACCTTGTCAATCCATAGTGTCAAGTAAGACCAGCATAAATGCTCATGATAGTTAGGATCAACAAGCAGATAAAGAAATAAAACATGTTCTCATACCCTCAGTCTTCTAGCTATGTGTTGGGAATATTCTTAAAATTTTGAGGTTTTTTGTCCATTCTGATAGGTTAATCCTTTGGTCTGTAAAGTTTCCTAGGTCTAGGTGTTGGAGTTCTTCAAAAAGTTGACATAACCCTATTTCAAAGTCCTTACCCTAGGTCTTGCCTTTGAAGAATTTCAAATCCATGTAAAAAACCCCTAAAATGCTTACCACTTTCAAAATAAATCCTAAGTCATTTTCTTTATTCCTTTTCGAGTGTTACTTTTTTTTTAAAAAATCACTTAGGTCCGTTAAAGAGCTCATGCATTTTTTTAATACGTGGGGGGTTATGTTTTTATCAGTCTAGAAACCTGGTGGTATTAATAATATTTTCCTATGTTTTAAGTTCATTCCAACCGAGAATCTTCAATGAAGATCTAACAGCGGTCGCATGTTCGCGTGAGTGTCTTTGAAGCTATGCGAACATGCGAAATGGCCGTTGATCTTACAACAAAAGCCGGATGTGGAGATCAGTGGGACCACTTACAAGTATCTTACAACTGGCCTCTTTCTATTTGTTGAGATCAGTGGGGCTGATGACGGAAGAATCTCTGAGGTTTTAAAATAGTAAAGGGAAGATCGGACGGCCGTCATATAATCGCATGGAATCTTTTAGCCTATGCGATTATGCGACAGGCCGTTGATCTTGCGTTGAATCAAGTGCGATTCTCTGGTACAAATTTTTTGACAGATGTGCACAAATGAAGTCTTCTCATTGGTTAGCTTCAACAAACACTGGTGCTTGAAGAGAGAGAAAGTACCTAACATTCTGCCAGGTGTCGCAAACATGGAGTTTCTTTATTGACAAAGGCAGGGTGGGACCAGCGGTTTAAAAGAAGACAGTGACGGTTAGTGGTAACGGGTTTTCACATGTTCGCATAAGCTTCTTTTAAGCTATGCAATCATGCGAAAAGCATTTCATGTTAACAAAGGAAAGTTACAAGAGATCGCCAGGAACAGAAAGGTAGTGTGACAGTTAGTCGCATGTTTGCATAAGTGTTTTTTAAGCCACGCGATCATGCGATAAGCCATTGGATCATCTACTAATGAGGATCAATGGTTCTCATTCAAACTGAAGGTAAAATGGTGTGAAGTAAGGTTTCCCATTGAAGAAGTGATAGTTCGCTCTTCCGGAGGAGTAATTGTTTCAATCGTGCTAAATTAATTGTTGACAGGACTGCTTTAAGTGGCTCATATATCAAAATTTTGCGCACTTTCAGAAGCACAAAGAGATCAAAGTTTGCAGAGATTCAGGCATGAAGATTTCTGAGGATTGGTTGCTTTTCCCAGGTGGCTTCTGAGAGAAAAGGTTAGAAATTCTTGTGCAATTTGCTTCCTTTTTGAAAGGATTACAGTTCTGTGTTTAGTCTATCATGCAAGAATTTCTATTAAACTAAACTTTAAAATGGCCCCAAGGAAAGAATTGTCGGGTAAAGTAGAGTATAGTGAAAGAGGTTTGCACGAGGATTTATTGCAGTTACTTCCTGGCTCTTCCACTACCCCGGTGAAGAGTAAGAGTCTGATTCCTAAAGACCCTAGGGTAAAAATAGCAGAAGGTTTACATGATACGGCAAGTTTTATTAGAGAAGCCAAGATTGGTACTATCAACGCAAGAGGTGACTCTGATACCACAGGACTGGAATTGTTCAAGGTAGGTTTTAGTCAGAGAAATGCCACTCATCCTGCAAGCAATATATGGCAATCTGCCTTAGGAAAACTTGTCGTGCCTGATGTCTTTCTAGATGTAGATTTGATGACCCAGGTTGCAAAAAATTATGATCCAATCACTGGAGAAATTAGGGATGCAAAGGGGGTGTTATTGTTTAAGGTTTCAGCTGAAGAAATCAGAAAGGTGTTCGGATTGAGTGAACCATCAGAAAGTTTGGAAAGCATTAACTTTGAAGAATTAAGGCAAGTTTACAATGCACAAAGGAACTATTATAAAGGCAAGTTGTTGAAGGATTTTTGCACAAAAATTGGGAAAATGGTTGTTGTGGGGTAGAACACTCTAGAGCCTTTTAAAATAGAATATTTTGATCTCAGAGCTAGGGGTGCATATTGGTCATTATGTCAAGTTTTTGGAGAGGATGTTAGTGACAGGATGCCAATACACTTGATGTGCATGATGATTCAAATTTTACATGCACACGTGTCTATCACTTTTGATTTTGCTCCTTTCATTGCTGAGTTAATCCATAATGGATTAGTAAAGATTCAGAAGAATGAAAGTGATAGACCCTTTGGCTGGTACTCTTTCATGATGTACATGTTTCTGTTCAAAGGAGCAAGCTATTTTGAACAAGAAATGGAATTGGTGAGAAAGAAGGATTGTGAAGACATGCCAGTCCAATTATGGAGCCTCACAATGACCTGGGATAAAAGGGATCACAGTTTTATCAATTTTGATAAACGTTTTGCAGCTAGACTCAGGAAGCTGTTTGTTTTAGATAACCCAAGAATCCCAACAATGTTAGCACAACTTGTTAGGCCAAACCAGTTTGCCAAGAATTTGAACATCGTCCACAATTGGGGAGATGTTATTTTCTACAATGTATCAACTGTTATCAGATTGTATGGTTTCAGGGGGACCCCTTTTATACTGCCCTATCAAGTACCCCTTAGGATTGGAATTGCAGAGTTTTTGAGGCAATTGGGTGATATTGAGGAGTGTGCCCTCACTGGGAAAGGCAAGGGAACTTTATTACCAAATGTTACCATTGCCCATCAATTCAAAATTACCAAGGGTGGATGGGTCTACGTGGATAAAATTTTGGCCCTGTACCATATGGCTACTGCAGTTGCCAGAACAACAGATCCAGAAGGGTTTTATAATGAAATGTTTAAAAAGAGAGCCAAGTGTGCCATGATCAACCACATTTTTAATTTCCCTGAAGACATCATCAGGAATGTAGCTAAAATATAGGAACAAGAGGTCATGAAAGAAAAATGGTTGGTATACAAGAAAACACTAGATTTTATCTGGCAATTTGATTTAGGATGGGATCCCCTAAAAAGCATAACTCCAATGGGGAAGAAAATAGACACTCTCATGAATTTTTTTTAGGGTGTTTTCTAGACTTTAAATGAGAAGAAGGAAAAAGTGATGAAGGATGATCTAGAAAAGGCTAGACAATTGTTGAGTAAGCCTGTGTTTGCAAAAGGATTACCCCCAGGGAGATATGTGGTACAAAAGAAGACTGGTTACAATGTGGTGATACCAAAATAGAGTCAGCAAAAGTAGATGGATAAAAAGGCTATCCCATCAACCTCACAACAGGTTGGAAAACAAAAGGAAATTGTGGAGATCCCCGATTCTCCTCCTCAGATTGCTGAAGATATTGTTGATTCTCCACCCCCATCAAAAAGGCAAGGGTTGGAAGAGAGACCTATTCATGTGGAAGAGGATTACTCCCCACCACAGTCTCCTATAAGAATTTTTGATGACCAAGAGATTGCAGAACAAGTGCAACAAGTACATGCTCTAGGTTAGATCTTCATGACTTATGAAGAAGTAAATGAGGGAGTGCTAGAGCTACCAGAAGAACCTAAGTTGGATCTAACAGTAGGGGAGTTAGCAGGCACTGAATTGGACACTGTAATCAAGCAAGCTTGTGAAGAGTTTTTGGTTGATGACACTTTTGTTAAAACTAGGGCCTTTATGCAGTTTCTTTGGAAATTAAATATCAAGAAATTTCAAGAAATCTATGAGAAGAGACATGAAGTGAATCCGGATAAGGATTTACAAGTTATAGAGGAAGAAGTGAAAACAAAGATGACTGCAAAGTTCAAACAAATCACTCCAGAATAGCGAAGAGATATGATAAAGATGTCAGGAGTACTGATCCTCCCGGAATGGGATTTAGCTAATGCAGTAGTGTTTGATGCAGTCAGAAAGCAAACCACTCCTCTCCATAGGACACTAGAAGAAACAGAACAAGCTCTTAAAGGAGTCACTTTCAGTGATAATCATCAAGCATTGGTGATGTGGTCTTTAAGGAAGAATGAAAGTGATAAAGGAAAGCAAATTGTCAAAGATGACCTCTCAGGGAGTTTAATTGTAAGAAGAGTTACTGATACATCTTTGGTGGAGGCATCAGGTATGGTAATGGCCATGGCACAATTAACAACAAAGGTGGCAGAAAAGGAAGCTAGAGAGAAAGATGAACTCACTACAAAATTGGAAACAGTCTTGAAGGTTTATGGTGAGATGAAACAGGGGATTCTTGAGAGAGATATTCTGATTGCAGATTTAAGAAAGAAATTGGGAGGACAGGGCCCAATATAGTTATCAGAACAAATTCAGATAGCTTCCTGCTCTGTAGGGCCTTCCTCATCGAGCCCCATTATTGAATTTCCCCCTTCCCCTTCTCCTCCTTCCATGGATGAAGAAGATGTTGATGAAAGGGTAAAAAATAAGTTAGCTGGAAAGATAAAAGGTGTTGTGTCACATTTTGTTTCCAAGGTGAGACCTAAAGAAGTATACAAATCTGCAAAACAATTGGTAGATGTCTTGGTGACCTTTCAGAAAGAGGTGGCAACTATGGACAAAATTTTGGAAAGATGGACTACAAGGAAAGACACTCTGAGGTCATGGTTTGATCGAAATAAGGATCAGTGTGTTGTAAATATTGAGCTTACGAGTACTTACAGGGTTATCAAAGATCTTTTTGATTTTGAGGTAAACAGGGAGAGTATAAAGAGAAGGTCAGAAGTCTTAAGAACAAGATATTTCTAGGATGATTTCCAAATTTTCCCTGGTCTTATCAAAGTAGATGGGGTAATAAAGGATAAAGGTCAATGGATGGAGCAAATAGATAGACGAGTGCTAACTAAAATAAATGACATTCTTGGTACAGATGATAATGCCCCATTTGTGCATTTTATTGAACTCCTCCAGGATGCTAGGTTACATTTTGCTAATGTGAGAATAAAGGTTCATCAGTTGGTTGCTGAGTGGGAAAAGTTGTCCCTAAAGAAAGACGAGGTCCTTGCCTTTCATTGGCCAAGTGAAGAAACCTAAATGACTTGGGAATCAAGGTATCTGTCAGGAGATTCAGAAGAAAGGGAAATCAGTTGAAGAGGTGGCAGGTGTTAGTATCCCAAACTTTTTAAAGTTAAGGTAAAAGGGATAGAAATGTCAAACAAATTGTCAGAGACACGAATGTGACACCTGGCCAAATAGAGTTGCAGATGGCATCTAATCCAAAAAATGAGGGAGAGCAAGTTTCAAACAAAGAATGATGTAAATTAGCTAGATGGTGGTCATCATTCACACAACAAATTTAGCAACTGCTCTGAAATATCTTTAGACAAAGATGCCACCTACGGGACTGTTGGAAATAGATATTTGTAATCTGTTGTTGCAAACAACTTTCCAGATTTGTAATCTTGTTTTTAATGCAAGATCTTTTAACAGCCATCCGAAGCTTATTGCATCCTTTTGAGGATTCCAAGATGGCTGATTGGTATAAGTAGTAGGGCCTTGTTCATTTTGAGGAGGTTGAGAAATATACTGTAGAGACTGAACGCCATTGTTGAAATCTTAGAATATTTTATCAGATTTTGAAGTGTATTAATGCAGTGAGGTTTTATTGGAATATAAAAAGAATTCCCTTGCATGATTTCAATTGTCTTCTTGTTTTAATTATATGGCTTTTATGTATTGAATCTATAAGGTAGTTTTGATATACCATTTACAAGGTATCTGTGATTTTAATCTCTAGCTCCTTTCAAGGAAAGGGTAATGTCTTTAGGTTAATTTCTGAGAGCTTAGGAATTTAGCAAGAATTTGATGATCAAACATGTTTAAGAGGATGAATTGTAAGGCACTTCATTTGGGATTTATTTGTGTTTCATTTAGAAGATTTTTGTAGGTATACATTTCATTGTTTGACTCTATAACCCGAAGATAAGGCACTGGTCTATCCTTGATTTGCAGAGATCTCGCCCTCAACAATTTTTAAATAATAATTTACTTTCGTGTATATTTTGAGTGACTGAGAAGATAATGTTTATATCAAGAATATAAACTATTGTTGTGATCCTTTCAAGAAGTAGATCTAAAAGGGGTTAACCTGCCTGAGTTCAAAGCTTGAAAAGAAGGAGTTTATCCTTGTCACACTTTCCATTTTTTGCAAATAAACATCTGATTCCATTAATATCTCATCGTGGAGCCTTAAGTCTAAATATAGGTACACCCGCCTGGGTCTGTGGAGCATGAAGTAGAAGAAGGATGTGGTCCTTATCAATTAGCCTTTTCCCTGTAAGTATCCAGAGTTGAGAACCCGTGAGTCAAGTTTGAAAATTGTATTAGCAATTCTACATGAAAATGAGCTAACAAATTGGTGACTCTACTGGGGAACTAACTTTTTGAATAGCGTGCAAAAGGTTAGTGCAAATCTTGTCTTTTGTGCATTTGTAGACTAGTATAAAATATTTTCATTCCCGCATAAAAGTGGGTGGCGACTCTAAACTTTGTGCTACTAGTTGCTAAATTGTTGTAAACTTTGCTAATATTGCTATACCATGAGTCGACCAAAGTACACTAGGTCTTACTACAAGGATCACCCCGAAGAGAATATGGGTGATGAGCTCCATACGCCAAGTAGAAAACAATGGTCTAGGAGAGGTCAACATACTGCTAGTTCCCAAGGCCCTTCTCGAGAAAGATCTTATGTCCCACTTCCTCATGAGTCTTCATTTTCTTCTGATGATCCCGAACATGTCAAGAGGGTTACACCAGGGGTGTACAAGCAGAAATAAGTAATCACAGAGGCCACAGAAGTAGGTTTTTTCCCTTCAAGAGAAATTTTAGAACAACTAGAAGAAACCTCTACTACTGAGGCCACCTCCTATGATTCTGACAAGTTGAGAGAAGAGGTGGTTGCTTTAAGAAAAAAGGAGAGTGAACAACTGGTTGAGATTGCCAATAGGTTGAAAGCAAGAGAACAGCAAATCTGTGATTTACTCATAGAGAGGCAGGAACTTCTCAAGAGAACCAAGAAAAATGAAACCCAAGTTAGTGATTTAAACCAATATGTTCAAGGTTTAAGTAGGGACTTATTTGGTGACATGAAAGATTTGAGAAAGAAAGCCTAGGATAATAAACCAAAGCAGGGTGAATTTGAAGGAACAGGCCATGTCTTAAGGCAATTGAACCCTTCTGAAATTCAGAGAAATAAGGAGATTATAAATGCTCACAAAGAAATCCCTGATAAGGGAAAATAGAAATTGGTGGGTATACATATTAATGAGCCCAAGAAAATTGTAGTCCCTCCTAATATATGTTCTCACACATGTATAGACTTGGAGAAGGCTAGAAAAGCAAAGAAAGAATTGGCTATTCAACTGGAGAAACTTGAGTTGGAGGCTACTGCTGATGAAATGAAGAGGAAGATTGCCTTCCTACATGCTAACATGAACACATCCACTAGTACCTCTGTCCCTATCACTATAGGAACAACTCCTTCCAGTCAGCCCAATACTTTTCTTCCAAATGCTCAAGCCTTTCACCCTGGACAAACTTTACCTAGACCGGTTCCCAATCAAGTTCCCATCATAGCTAGTGGTACAGTGGGAACTATACCCTGTCAAAATGTTGCAATTACCCCTCTGAATCAACCAACTATCCAAAGATGACCAGTTCATTTGGATAGATATAGGCCTTTATTTTTTGATGGTATTCCTAGCCAACCTAATGCTATCCCCAATGAAATCAGAAAGAAGATCCCATTATTTACTGGGAATAATGTTATTACCTGTGAAGAGCATCTGAAGTTTTTTACAGATAAAGTCAATGATTATGAGATTGAACATGAAGATGTCATAATGAAGCTCTTTGTTCAATCATTGATTGAGGATGCCAGGGATTGGTATAGGGGGTTACCTGAGAATAGTATTGCATCTTGGGAAGAATTTGTCAGATGTTTTAAAGAGCAATATGCAGAACATGTGAACTCTAGTTACATGCTCAATGAGTTCAATAATATCAAGAAACATTACAATGAGAGCATGTCAGAGTTCAATAGCCGATTCCAAAAGGTTATGTACAAACTGTTCCAAGTATTGAGGCTAGATGATGCAGTCTGCATGACAACTTATTTCAATTCTATGGATGGTAAGATGTCTTACCTTTTGAGAGATAAGAATCCCCGTACCCTTAGAGATGCTTTTAAGTTGGCAATAAATATTGAAAGTAACCGAAAGGCATCTGGCCAAATGTATAAAAGGGATGAAGGTAGATTGTGGAAAGAAACCAGGCCACAACCTGCAAGGCCATCCAAAGAGGAGGATAGAATGGACAAAGGGCCTGTAACAATAAAGATTTCCTAGCAAGGTTTGATAAAGGTGGTAGAAACTTTCAAGATATGAGACCTCCTTATCAAAGGTAGGAAAAAGCCCCTAATCTGAGAGATATGCCTTACAAAACCAACTGGAAAGATGGGAGGCCTGTTCCTGACAACAATGAACCCCAAAAGGGAAGGGATAGACCAGATCCTTTAAAAAAAAATATAGCACATAATGTGGAAAGTACCCCTTGGTGTGTGGCCTGTAGTATGCCTCACTCACCATTCTAGTGTGTTGTTGCTCAGGCTCTGGGAGAAGAGGCTACTGACTCATATGCAGGAGATTATGAAGGATCTGAAAAGCCTGCTATTAACATGTTTACTACTGAACTAATGGAGGATCTTGAGTTCTTAGATGATGAATTTATTTGCCTTGATGTTGATCATAAGAGGAAGATTTCCTCTGATTATGAACAACAAATATTTACTCAGTCTGATCAGGAAGAGTTTGATAATGATGACTATAAGACTCATATGGTAGAATTCAGATCAGATGAAAGACAATGGAGAAAGCCCAGTGAAGAAGAAATTAAGAGTTTAATTGTGGCTGCTATTACACAAGCAAAATCCTCATACAATTTGAGGAATAGAAAGGTAGGTGGTGATCAGGGAGTCCCTAGATCAGTGTTTTTCAAAAGTAATCCTTAGAATAAGGACTCCCCAAAGCCCAATATTGTGAACAATAAAGATGAAGGGTTTGAAATTGAAAAGAAAGGGAAACAAGAAGTTATTGCCGACAAGGTGAAAAAGAAGTTTGGTAAGTCAAAAGATCACCCTGATTTTGGTACTGATTCCCCTACTTTTGATATGAGACATGCTTTGTCCCAAATGAAGGTTTCCATTCCTCTACTTGAAATGTTGAAAATAGAAGAGCACAAAGTAGCAGCCCTGGCTCTCATAAGTGAGCAGAGAACTGCTCCTATTCTACAAGATGAAAGGAAATCCCTAGACAAGCCAATAGCAATTGATGACATCTATGATGTATGTGTTGGGACAATTGTGACACAGGAACCCTCTTCTATCAATCCTTTCTATGTCACTTTGCTTGTAAATAATTTTTTGCTAAAAAATTGTATGATTGACTCTGGTGCTGCTACAACTATAATGCCTTACCAAGTGATGAAGGAGTTAGGATTGCAGGTTGATACATCCAAGGGAAGGTGTTATGCCATGGACAATAGGGCAGTTCCTGTTGTAGGGAGCCTGATTGGAATAGAGGTGAAAATTGTTGCATTCCCAGAAGCCACATATAAAATGGATGTGGTGGTTGTTGATACAAAACCTCACTATGGCATGTTATTGTCAAGACAATGGGCTGCAGCAATGGGTGGAAAATTTCAACTAGATTTATCTTATGCTACCATCCCAATCAATGGAACTGAGGTAAAGTTGTACAGGGAGCCCCGTTCTTCAGTCATGATTGAAGTGGTTGCTCCAGAGGATCTGAATTGCTTTGTAGATATTGACATGAGAAATTTTGTGATTGAAGAAACAGTACCTCAGTTAAAAAACATAGACCCAACTATGGATGAGTTGATTTTGTAGCAAGATGGGCTTTGGAAAATGTTCTTTGATGGTGGGTGCTCTAAGGAAGGATCAGGAGTTGGTGTAGTGTTCATTTCCCCATCAGGTATTACCTTTAAATACTCATTCTTGTTAACTTTTGAGAGTACAAATAACACTGCTGAGTATGAAGCTTTGATACTGGGGTTAGATGTGGCCATAAAACATGGTATTAAATCTTTAAAGGTTCATGGTGATTCCCAGTTGATTATAGCCCAAGTGAGATCTCAGTATGCCTCTAAAGATGAGAAATTGAAATTATATAAACATGTTGTTTGGGATTGGCTAGAATTTTTTGATGCTTTCAATCTGCTTTGGGTAGAAAGATCCAATAATATCATGGCAAATTTTCTTGCAAATGGTGCCCTTAAAAGTGAGGATATAACCCTCACTGGTGTGTCTATGTTAGAGGTCAAATCTAGGCCTGCAGTGCCTGACAATCTATATAATTAGCAAGTTTTTGAGGATGACTAAGATATCCTTAGGTTCCTTCAAGGCCTTGATCAATATGATGGTCAGCAAATAGATCTCAATGAGATACAACAGTGTGTTGAGGGAAAAGAATGCATCATGGGGAATGAGATAGTGCAGTTGCCATCCAACCACATACCTAAAGGGTTAGTAAAATTGGAAGGAATGTTTAAAATAAATGATGGTTTTTTGTCTCAAAAGTCTAATACTAAAATGGAGGACTTAGAGGAAATAAACCTGGGTTCAGAAAATTTCCCCCAAATGGTATACATTGGAAAGAAACTGAGTAAAGAGATCAGAGGAAATCTGATAAGACTTCTGAAAAAATACAAGCATGTATTTGCTTAGTCCTATGATGATCTCAAAGCCTATAGGGTTGATTTGTTTCAGCATGAAATTCCTTTAAAAGAGGAAACCAGGCCTTTTAGACAGAAGCAGAGACCCATTAACCCCCTATTGGCTACCAAGATGCAAGTTGAGTTGACAAAACTAAGAGATGCTGGTATTATTGAACCAATTAGGCACTCAACTTGGGTCTCGAATCTTGTGCCAGTAAGGAAAAAGAATGGAGATATTAGGCTCTGTGTTGATTTCAAGAACCTAAATGTAGCTTCACTTAAGGATAACTATGGATTTCCCAATATGGAGGCTATGCTACATAGGGTGACTGGATGTGAACTCTTGTCAATGATGGATGGTTTCTCCGGGTATAATCAAGTGCTAGTCAAAGAATCAGAACAATTCAAGATAGCCTTTACAACTCCATGGGGAACATATGTATATGTTCGCATGCCTTTTGGTTTAAAAAATGCTGGAGCAACATTTCAGAGAGCCATGGATGTTGCATTTGAGGAATTGATAAATATCTTAATGGTTGTTTATCAAGATGATCTCACTGCTTATTCCAAGAAATCTGAGGATCATTGTTCCCATTTGGAGAAGGTCATTCTTAAGGCCCTAGAATTTGGTGTGTCTTTGAATCCCAAAAAGTGTCAGTTTGTTGTGACAGAAGGGAAGTTACTTGGGCACATAGTGTCAAAAGGAGTCAGGATTGATCCTGAAAGAGTAGAAGCAATTCAAAAGGTCCCTCCACCAAAGAACATAAAAGGTGTCCAATCATTTTTGGGACAGATTAATTTTGTAGGAAGATTTATTGCCAACTTTGCAGAATTGGTCAAGCCCATAGTGAAGTTCCTGAAGAAGGATGTGAAGTTTGATTGGAACCTTGAAGCTCAGCAAGCTTTTGTGAAAATCAAAAAGGCAATTCAGGAGGCCCCGGTTTTGGTATCCCCTGATTACTTAAAACCATTTTCTCTGTTTTCCTTTGCATCTTTTCATACTATTGCAGCTATCCTTTTGCAAAAGGATCAAGAAGGGTATGAGCACCCTATAGCCTTTTTCAGCAAGTCATTACAATCTGCTGAATTAAATTATGAACTAATGGAAAAGCAAGCTTATGCACTTGTAAAGGAAGTCAAGGCTTTTAGACCATATTTGGTCTATGCAAAGGTTAATGCTTATGTTCCTCATGCTGTAGTGAAGGACATTTTAACACAGAGTGAAGTCACATGAAAGAGGTGCAAATGGATAAACAGGATTCAAGAGTTTGACCTGGAAATTCACATTACAAAATTGGTGAGAGGATTGGGACTTGCTAAGTTAATGACTGAGGAAAACATGGACCTTGTTCAAGTAAATAATGTTGCTGCTAACATTGATATGATTACCAGTATTGAAATGCAACCCTGGTACAAGGATGTTATTTATTTTATTAAAAATGCCAAATGTCCACCTGAGTTAAGTGATAACCAAAGAAGGAGTCTGAGATTGCAAGCTCAGAGATATGTGTTGATCCAGGGTGATTTGTATTGGAAGGATAATGATGGTATTTTACTTTTTTGTCTGGATAAGCATCAATCAGAGAAAATGTTAAAATAAATGCATTCTGGAATGTGTGGAGGACATCATTCTGCTAGATCAACAGCTCATAAAATCTTAAGAGCAGGATATTATTGGCCTGTGTTGTTCAAAGACACTCATTCTTATGTGAGGAAATGTGAACCTTGTCAAAGGTTCTCTAAAAAATTGAAGTTTTCAGGTGCATTATTATTGAACCCTGTGGTTGCAGAAGCTCCTTTTGCAATGTGGGGTATGGATTTTATAGGAGAATTCTCTAAGAAGTCTAGTGGGGGACATAGTCACATTCTGGTGGCTACTGATTATTTCACCAAGTGGATTGAAGCAATCCCAACCAAAAGGGTGACTAGTGCTGTTGTCATTGAGTTTTTGATGGACAACATAATTACTAGATTTGGTGTTCCTGTTAAATTGGTTGTTGACAATGCTATGAGCTTCAGGTCACAGGAGATCATTGATTTTTGCTCAAAAATGGGCATAGTATTGTCTTACTTGTCCCCTTATCATCCACAAGCCAATGGACAGGCTGAATCCAGCAACAAGAGTATTCTGCAAATTCTGAAGAAAACCCTGGAAAAGAACAAGAGAAGCTGGCATGTAAAACTAAAGTTAGCACTCTGGGCTGATAGGATTTCTGAGAAGAGGGCTACTGGTAAGTCCCCTTTTTAAATGGTATATGGTGCTAAATCAAGATTGCCAGTGAATAACTTCCTTCCGATCTATAAGTTCATGCAAGAAGAGGATATGGAAATCAGTGATCCATTACAGGAGAGAATGGTTCAGCTGATTGAATTAGATGAAATTAGAAGGGAGGGACAAAAGGAAAATATAAAGTTGCAGTAGCAGATGAAATATCTTTTTGATAAAAGAGCAACTGTGAGAAAGTTTCAGCCTGGTGATATGGTTCTCCAATGGAATGCCAGGGCTGAAGATAAAGGAAAACAAAAAAACATTGAGTCCTTATGGATGGGACCTTATGTTGTTCATCAAACCCATGGTAAGGATTCATATTTCTTGCAACATTTGGAGGGTGAAAAGCAAGAATTGCCAGTGCATGGACAATTTCTAAAAATTTTCTTCAGTTAGTTCTTTTTCCATGCACAGTAGGCTTGTATATTTGTATAGGTGTGTTTGTTTCTGTTGCGTGTTTGTTTCCTATTTTAGGTTTAGGTTTTGTGGTCTACCCCCCAGAGATTCGTAAGTTCTTGCTATGATTTTGCAAATCAAGCATCCTCAGATAGAGCCACTGTTGGGAATATTCTTAAAATTCTGAGGTTTTTTGTCCATTCTGATAGGTTAATCCTCTGGTCTGTAAAGTTTCCTAGGTTCGGGTGTTGGAGTTCTTCAAAAAGTTGACATAACCCTATTTCAAAGTCCTTACCCTAGGTCTTGCCTTTGAAGAATTTTGAATTCATGTAAAAAACCCCTAAAATGCTTACCACTTTCAAAATAAATCCTAAGTCATTTTCTTTATTCCTTTTCGAGCGTTACTTTTTTTTTTAAAAATCACTTAGGTCCGCTAAAGAGCACATGCATTTTTTTAATATGGGGGGGGTTATGTTTTTCTCAGTCTAGAAACCCGGTGGTATTAATAATATTTTCCTATGTTTTAAGTTCATTCCAACCGAGAATCTTCAACGAAGATCTAACGGCGGTCGCATGTTCGTGTGAGTGTCTTTGAAGCTATGCGAACATGCGAAATGGCCGTTGATCTTATAACAAAAGCCGGATGTGGAGATCAGTGGGACCACTTACAAGTATCTTACAACTGGCCGCTTTCTATTTGTTGAGATCAGTGGGGCCGGTGACGGAAGAATCTCTGAGGTTTTAAAATAGTAAAGGGAAGATTGGACGGTCGTCGTATAACTACATGGAATCTTTTAGCCTATGCGATTATGTGACAGGCCATTGATCTTGCGTTGAATCAAGTGCAATTCTCCGGTAAAACTTTTTGACAGATGTGCACAAATGAAGTCTTCTCATTGGTTAGCTTCAGAAAACACCAGTGCTTGAAGAGAGAGAAAGTACCTGACATTCTGCCAGGTGTCGCAAATGTGGAGTTTCTTTATTGACGAAGGCAGGGTGGGACCAGCGGTTTAAAAAAAGACAGTGACGGTTAGTGGTAACGGGTTTTCGCATGTTCGCATAAGCTTCTTTTAAGCTATGCGATCATGCGAAAAGCATTTCATGTTAACAAAGGAAAGTTACAAGAGACCGCCAGGAACAGAAAGGTAGTGTGACGGTTAGTCGCATGTTCGCATAAGTGTTTTTTAAGCCATGCAATCATGCGATAAGCTGTTGGATCATCTACTAATGAGGATCCACAGTTCTCATTCAAACTGAAGGTAAAATGGTGCGAAGTAAGGTTTCCCGTTGAAGAAGTGATAGTTCGCTCTTCCGGAGGAGTAATTGTTTCAATCGTGCTAAATTAATTGTTGACAAGACTACTTTAAGTGGCTCATATATAAGAATTTTGTGCACTTTCAGAAGCACAAAGAGATCAAAGTTTGCAAAGATTCAGGCATGAAGATTTCTGAGGATTGGTTGCTTTTCCTGGGTGGCTTCTGAGAGAAAAGGTTAGAAATTCTTGTGCGATTTGCTTCCTTTTTGAAAGGATTACAGTTCTGTGTTTAGTCTATCATGCAAGAATTTCTATTAAACTAAACTTTAAAATCACCCCAAGGAAAGAATTGTCAGGTAAAGTAGAGTATAGTGAAAGAGGTTTGCACGAAGATTTATTGCAGTTACTTCCTAGCTCTTCCACTACCCCGATGAAGAGTATGAGTCTGATTCCTAAAGACCCTAGGGTAAAAATAGCAGAAGGTTTATATGATATGGCAAGTTTTATTAGAGAAGCCAAGATTGGTACTATCAACGCAAGAGGTGACTCTGATACCACAGGACTGGAATTGTTCAAGGTAGGTTTTAGTCAGAGAAATGCCCCTCATCCTGCAAGCAATATATGGCAATCTGACTTAGGAAAACTTGTCGTGCCTGATGTCTTTCTAGATGTAGATTTGATGACCTAGGTTGCAAAAAATTATGATCCAATCACTGGAGAAATTAGGGATGCAAAGGGGGTGTTATTGTTTAAGGTTTCAGCTGAAGAAATCAGGAAGGTGTTTGGATTGAGTGAACCGTCAGAAAGTTTGGAAAGCATTAACTTTGAAGAATTAAGGCAAGTTTACAATGCACAAAGGAACTATTATAAAGGCAAGTTGTTGAAGGATTTTTGCACAAAAATTGGGAAAATGGTTGTTGTGGGGCAGAACACTCCAGAGCCTTTTAAAATAGAATATTTTGATCTCAGAGCTAGGGGTGCATATTGGTCATTGTGTCAAGTTTTTGGAGAGGATGTTAGTGATAGGATGCCAATACACTTGATGTGCATGATGATTCAAATTTTACATGCACACGTGTCTATCACTTTTGATTTTTCTCCTTTCATTGCTGAGTTAATCCATAATGGATTAGTAAAGATTCATAAGAATGAAAGTGATAGACCCTTTGGCTGGTACTCTTTCATGATGTACATGTTTCTATTCAAAGGAGCAAGCTATTTTGAACAAGAAATGGAATTGGTGAGACAGAAGGATGGTGAAGACATGCCAGTCCAATTATGGAGCCTCACAATGACCTAGGATAAAAGGGATCACAGTTTTATCAATTTTGATAAACATTTTGCAGCTAGACTCAGGAAGCTGTTTGTTTTAGATAACCCAAGAATCCCAACAATGTTAGCACAACTTGTTAGGCCAAACCAGTTTGCCAAGAATTTGAACATCATCCATAATTGGGGAGATGTTATTTTCTACAATGTATCAACTGTTATCAGATTGTATGGTTTCAGGGGGACCCCTTTTATACTGCCCTATCAAGTACCCCTTGGGATTGGAATTACAGAGTTTTTGAGGCAATTGGGTGATATTGAGGAGTGTACCCTCACTGGGAAAGGCAAGGGAACTTTATTTCTAAATGTTACCATTGCCCATCAATTCATAATTACCAAGGGTGGATGGGTCTACGTGGATAAAATTTTGGCCCCGTACTATATGGCTACTGCAGTTGCCAGAACAGCAGATCCAGAAGGGTTTTATAATGAAATGTTTAAAAAGAGAGCCAAGTGTGCCATGATCAACCACATTTTTAATTTCCCTGAAGACATCATCAGGAATGTAGCTAAAATACAGGAACAAGAGGACATGAAAGAAAAATGGTTGGTATACAAGAAAACACTAGATTTTATCCGGCAATTTGATTCAGGATGGGATCCCTTGAAAAGCATAACTCCAATGGGGAAGAAAATAGACACTCTCATGAATTGTTTTCAGGGTGTTTTCCAGAATTTAAATGAGAAGAAGGAAAAAGTGATGAAGGATGATCCAGAAAAGGCTAGACAATTGTTGAGTAAGCCTGTGTTTGCAAAAGGATTACCCCCGGGGAGATATGTGGTACAAAAGAAGACTAGTTACAATGTGGTGATACCAGAACAGAGTCAGCAAAAGCAGATGGATAAAAGGGGTATCCCATCAACCTCACAACAGGTTGGAAAACAAAAGGAAATTATGGAGATCCCTGATTCTCCTCCTCAGATTGCTGAAGATATTGTTGATTCTCCACCCCCATCAAAAAGGCAAAGGTTGGAAGAGAGACCTATTCATGTGGAAGAGGAGTACTCCCCATCATAGTCTCCTATAAGAATTTTTGATGACCAAGAGATTGTAGAACAATTGTAGCAAGTAGATGCTCTAGGTCAGATCTTCATGACTTATGAAGAAGTAAATGAGGGAGTGCCAGAGCTACCAGAAGAACCTAAGTTGGATCTAACAGCAGGGGAGTTAGTAGGCACTGAATTGGACCCTGTAATCGAGCAATCTTGTGAAGAGTTTTTGGTTGATGACACTTTTGTTAAAACTAGGGCCTTTATGCAATTTCTTTGGAAATTAAATATCAAGAAATTTCAAGAAATCTGTGAGAAGAGACATGAAGTGAATCTGGATAAGGATTTACAAGTTATAGAGGAAGAAGTGAAAATAAAGATGACTGCAAAGTTCAAACAAATCACTCCAGAACAGGGAAGAGATATGATAAAGATGTCAGGAGTACTGATCCTCCCAGAATGGGATATAGCTGATGCAGTAGTGTTTGATGCAGTCAAAAAGCAAACCACTCCTCTCCATAGGACTCTAGAAGAAGAAGAACAAGCTATTAAAGGAGTCACTTTAAGTGATAATCATCAAGCATTGGTGATGTGGTCTTTAAGGAAGAATGAAAGTGATAAAGGAAAGCAAATTGTCAAAGATGACCTCTCAGGGAGTTTAATTGTAAGAAGAGTTACTGATACATCTTTGGTGGAGGCATCAGGTATGGCAATGGCCACGGCACAATTAACAGCAAATGTGGTAGAAAAGGAAGCTAGAGAGAAAGATGAACTCACTACAAAATTGGAAACAGTCTTGAAGGTTTATGGTGAGATGAAATAGGGGATTCTTGAGAGAGATATTCTGATTGCAGATTTAAGAAAGAAATTGGGAGAACAGGGCCCAATACAATTATCAGAACAAATTCAGATAGCTTCCTCCTCTGTAGGGCCTTCCTCATCGAGCCCCATTATTGAATTTCCCCCTTCCCCTTCTCCTCCTTCCATGGATGAAGAATATGTTGATCAAAGGGTAAAAAATAAGTTAGCTGGCAAGATAAAAGGTGTTGTGTCACATTTTGTTGCCAAGGTGAGACCTAAAGAAGTATACAAATCTGCAAAACAATTGGCAGATGTCTTGGTAACCTTTCAGAAAGAGGTGGCAACTATGGACAAAATTTTGGAAAGATGGACTGCAAGGAAAGACACTCTGAGGTCATGGTTTGATCAAAATAAGGATCAATGTGTTGTAAATATTGAGCTTAAGAGTACTTATAGGGTTATCAAAGATCTTTTTGATTTTGAGGTAAACAGGGAGAGTATAAAGAGAAGGTCAGAAGTCTTAAGAACAAGATATTTCTAGGATGATTTCCAAATTTTCCCTGGTCTTATCAAAGCAGATGGGGTAATAAAGGATAAAGGTCAATGGATGGAGCAAATAGATAGACGAGTGCTAACTAAAATAAATGACATTCTTGGTATAGATGATAATGCCCCATTTGTGCATTTTATTGAACTCCTCTAGGATGCTAGGTTACATTTTGCTAATGTGAGAATAGAGGTTCATCAGTTGGTTGCTGAGTGGGAAAAGTTGTCCCCAAAGAAAGATGAGGTCCTTGCCTTTCATTGGCCAAGTGAAGAAACCTACATGACTTGGGAATCCACGTATCTGTGAGGAGATTCAGAAGAAAGGGAAATCAGTTGAAGAGGTCGCAGGTGTTAGTATCCCAAACTTTTGAAAGTTAAGGTAAAAGGGACATAAATGTCAAACAAATTGTCACAGACACGAATGTGACACCTGGCCAAATAGAGTTGCAGATGGCATCTAATCTAGAAAATGAGGGAGAGCAAGTTTCAAACAAAGAATGATGTAAATTAGCCAGATGGAAGTCATCATTCACACAACAAATTTAGCAACTGCTCTGAAATATCTTTAGACAAAGATGCCACCTGCGGGACTGTTGGAAATAGATATTTGTAATCTGTTGTTGCAAACAACTTTCCGGATTTGTAATCTTGTTTTAATGCAAGATCTTTTAACAGCCATCTGAAGCTTGTTGCATCCTTTTGAGGATTCCAAGATGGCTGATTGGTATAAGTAGTAGGGCCTTGTTCATTTTGAGGAGGTTGAGAAATATACTGTAGAGGCTGAACGCCATTGTTGAAATCTTAGAATATTTTATCAGATTTTGAAGTGTATTAATGCAGTGAGGTTTTATTGGAATATAAAAAGAATTCCCTTACATGATTTCAATTGTCTTCTTGTTTGAATTATATGGCTTTTGTGTATTGAATCTATAAGGTAGTTTTGATATACCATTTACAAGGTATCTGTGATTTTAATCTCTAGCTCCTTTCAAGGAAAGGGTAATGTCTTTAGGTTAATTTCTGAGAGCTTAGGAATTTAGCAAGAATTTTATGATCAAACGTGTTTAAGAGAGGATGAATTGTAAGGCACTTCATTTGGGATTTATTTGTGTTTCATTTAGAAGATTTCTGTAGGTATACATTTCATTGTTTGACTCTATAACCCGAAGATAAGGCACTGGTCTATCCTTGATTTGCAGAGATCTCACCCTCAACAATTTTCAAATAATAATTTACTTTCATGTATATTTTGAGTGACTGAGAAGATAATGTTTATATCAAGAATATAAACTATTGTTGTGATCCTTTCAAGAAGTAGATCTAAAAGGGTTTAACCTGCCTGAGTTCAAAGCTCAAAAAGAAGGAGTTTATCCTTGTCACACTTGCCATTTTTTGCAAATAAACATCTGATTCCATTAATATCTCATCGTGGAGCCTTAAGTCTAAATATAGGTACACCCGCTTGGGTCTGTGGAGCCCAAAGTAGAAGAAGGATGTGGTCCTTATCAATTAGCCTTTTCCTTGTAAGAATCTAGAGTTGAGAACCTGTGAGTCAAGTTTGAAAACTGTATTGGCAATTCTACATGAAAATGAGCTAACACTATGCATCATCGAAAACTTCTCAGGGAGAGACCACTCATCAAAGAAATCCTCATAGACAACACACAAAGAAAAATAAAGTCAACATATCTCATGCGAGTTGATTGTTTAAGTGTGTGTGTGTTGGTCATAGAGTCAAACTTTGAGTATCGCATCTGCAAATGAGAAACGTCGCATCATACTAGACTGTTGGGTAAGACATCTGATAAGTGTTAAGAAACACTCGACGCAAGGGTAGTGTTGAAAAAAACTATCTGGGGTGGTGTTGAAAAACACCTATTGTGAAATGCCCCAAGAGACAAACACACCTAAAGGACCAATGCTAACAGTTATGCCCCCTAGACAAAGATAAAGACCAATGCCAGACCAAGCCAAATAAGGTCAAGACATGATGGAAAGTGGCTAAGTGTCGAGGATGCATGCTAACAAATAGGGGTGCAAAGGCCTCAAGTAGCAGCTGTTTCTAGGTTTTCACCACTTGGATTTTTATTGCAATTTTTTCTTTTTTTCTTTTTTTTTTTTTGTATTTTTGCTACCAAGGTGCCTGTTTCTAGGTTTTCACCAAGGCACTTTTTCTATTTTTTTTTGAATTTGTGAATTTTTTTAATTTTGTTGTATTTTTTCAGGACTGTATATGCTTTTTAGGATTTTTTCAGCATCATATATCAATTTTTTTGCTATTTTTTCAGGATCAATAAAATATATACAAAAGATGCCCCCAGATAGAAATGGGCATCAAGGATAGAACTTCTTTAGGTGCAAAATGTTGATGGGCTCAGGGAGCTGTTCTCCATCTTCATTTGACAATAAATATGCACATGTACCAAAAGTTGCTGTAATAATGTATGGTCCAAGCCAATTAGGTTCAAACTTTCCCTTTTGTTCTTTGTTCTGTTGATTCTTAGGGTTCTCTCTCAAAACAAGATCACCTATCTGAAATTCCCTAGGGTGAACCTTCTTGTTGAATGCTTATACGCTTCTGATATACTCTCATGCGATCAAAGGAAGCCTTATGCTTCTCATCTAGAAGTTCTAGTTCTTGTAACCTCATGGCATGGTAATCCTCATCTATAATAGAACCTTTGAGAGAGATTCTAACTGAAGGTATCTCTACTTCTAAAGGAAACACTACTTTAGCACCATAGTTAAGAGCAAAAGGAGTAGCTCCTGCACGTGTACGAATGCTAGTTCTATAGGCCCATAGTGCCGAATTGATTTGTAAGTGCCAATCCCTACCATTCTTGTGTATTATTCTATGAAGGATTTTAAGAATGGTTTTATTAGAGGCTTCTGCCTGTCCGTTTCCCTATGGAAAATAGATGGAGGACCAATGTTGCTTAATTTTAAACTTCTTGCATAAATGCTTTAGGTCCTTGTTCTTGAATTGACCTCCATTATAAGTAATAATCTCAGAAGGCACTCCAAATTGACAAATAATATGATTCAGAATAAATAGGGAAACTATTTTGCCTGAGGCAACAGAAAGAGGGACTACCTCTACCCATTTTGTGAAATAATCAGTAGCTATGATGATAAACTTATGTCCACCTGATGAGTTGGGGTGAATTTTCCCAACAAGGTCAAAGGCCCAGCGCTGAAATGGCCAATGAGAAATAGAAGGAATTAGCTCCCTCCCTGGAGCGTGAATCGAGTTTCCATGTTTTTGACATTTCTCACAAGATTTAGAGAAAGCTACTGCATCAGTTTGCATTGTGGGCCAGTAATACCCCGCCCTAAGCAACCTTCGGGCCATGGCAAGACCATTAGAGTGTCCACCACAAATGCCTTCGTGAATGTCAACTAATGCTTGGTCGGATTCCTCCTTTTCCAAGCACCTAAGAAGTGTCCCATCTAAACCCCTCCTATATAAATCACCAGAGATAAGGGTGTGGTGAGAGGTGTTATGGATGAGGTTTTGGCATTCAGAATGGTTGAAAGTGTCAGGGATGATGCCATCACATAGATATGAATAGATAGCACCATAGCGGGAAGACTCATGTGTGACAAGGGTAAAAATGACATTGCTTTTACATGAGTCAAATATGGGGTGGTGTAGCTCTTCCACCAGGAATTCAAATCTGGATTCATGTTGTTCCAACTGTAGGAGTGAAGTTAATGTAGCCATAGCATCTGCAGCTTTGTTTTCTACTCTAGGGATCTGTTGAAATGTCACAAAGGTAAAGTAACGTCTCAATGAATCAACCATCTTTTTGTAAGGTATCAATTTATCATCTTTGGTTTGATACTCCTTATTGACTTGGTTGATAATTAATTGTGAATCCCCAAAGACATGCAACTCTATTATGTTCCACTCTATAGCTAGTTTCAATCCATTGGTTAATGCTTCATATTCTGCAATATTATTTATACATGGGAATAAAAGTTTGTAGGATTTTGGTATATTATATCCATGAGGAGAAAAAAACAATACTCCCACACCTGATCCATTTTTCATGTTGGAACCATCAAAGAACATCTTCCAAGTGCGAGTCGTCATGTATAGAATGTGTTCATCTGGGAACTCTACCTGAATAGGCACACTATCCTTAACTGAAAAATCAGCTAACTGATCAGCAATAGCTTGCCCTTTTATGGCCTTTCTCTCAATGTACTCTATATCAAACTCAGATAAAACCATCATCCACTTAGCAAGTCTACCCGTGAGGGCAGCCTTACTAAGCAAGTACTGAAGGGGATCAATTTTTGCAACCAAATGTATAGTATGAGCAAGCATATAGTGTTGCAACTTTTGGGAAGAAAACACTACTGCAAGAAAAGACTTCTCAATGTTATTATAATTGATCTCATAAGATACTAGAGTACGACTAATGTAGTATATGGCCCTTTCTTTCCCAGTGTCATCTAATTGAGCCAACAATGCCCCCAAGGAAGACTCTGTTGCTGAAATGTACAAAATCAATGGTTTCCCTGGAATAGGAGGCATCAAAATTGGAGGATTAGCCAAATACTATTTTATTTGATCAAGGCTCTTTTGGCTATCCTCATTCCACACACATGTGACTCCCTTATGCAATGTTTTATTGAAAGGTTGTGCTCTATCTGCAAGTTGTGAAATAAACCTCTGTATAGATTGGAGTTGTCCTTGAAGACTTCTCATTTGACTTATGTTCTTTGGAGGTGGCATATCTAAGATAGCTTGGACCTTTTTAGGATCAACCTCTATTCCTTTTGCTGAAATTATGAATCCTAGAAGTTTACCTAAGGTAACTCCAAATGCACACTTTTTTGGATTCAATCTAAGGTGAAACTGTTCCATGTGATCTAGAATCACTTCCAAATCGTTGAGGTGTGTATCTCATTTCCTAGATTTAGCCAAGGTATCATCCACATAATCTTCCATGTTCTTATGCATCATATCATGAAAAATTGTGGTCATAGCTCATTGGTATGTTTCTCCTACATTCTTTAGGCCAAATGGCATGACGTCCCAACAATAGGTTCCCCATGTACATGTGAAAGCTATTTTCTCTTGATCTTCATGAGCTATTTTTATTTGGTTATATCCGAAAAACCCATCCATTAAGGAGTATATCTCATAACCCGTCGTCATATCCACTATCATGTCTATGTTTGGGAGTGGAAAGTCATCCTTTGGGCAAGCTTTGTTGAGGTCTCTAAAGTCTGTGCAAATGCGAATGGACCCATCATGTTTTGAAACTGGAACAATATTGGAGATCCACTCAGCATAGTCAATAGCTCGAATGAATCCTGCACGTAAGAGCTTTTCTAATTTAGCTTTAACAAGAAGAGCTATGTGAGGGTGGATTTTCCTGAACCTTTGTTTGATCAGTTTTATTCCTGGAGCTATAGATAGATCATGCATAATAAGATCAGTGTCAAGCCCTGGCATGTCAGAATATGTCCAAGCAAAGTTCATTTTCTTCTTTTGCAAAAACTTTGTATATGCCTCTTTGTCTTCAACTGATAGAGACTGAGCTAGGTGCACTATTTGGGGAGCCTCTTCTATATTCAAATTCATTGGTTGTGTGGGCTCAATGAGAACTGATGACCTGTCTTGGAAGTAACTTGGCAAGTTATTAAGTACCCCACCCTTAGGCGCCTCAAAGAGGTTTTCACCCTCAAATACATCATTTATTTTTACTATTTTGGGTTCTGACACTGACACAAAGTGGTTTTCGCCATCAGACTTTTTTTTCTTTTTTTCTTTTTCTTTTATTTTTAGACTAAGGTACTTAATATCAGGCTCTGTTATACTTGTTGTTGGTTCACTGGTGGAAGAGACTACGGGTTCAAGAGCATTTAGATAACAGGCAATTTCATAGTCATTCTGAAAGTTTAAGAGCTGAGGCTCTTAGTAACATTGAGACCAATCAATTAGGTGGAAATGAACAAGGGGTAGGTCAATGACTAGTTCAACATTGTGTATGTGGAATGTGTTATCTCTGGTGACCATACAATTGGGATTCATCAAGTCTCCTTCTAAGATACCCGAATCAGGTTTTTTCCTACCAAGCAAAGCGTCATCCACTAAGGCAATTTGAGGAGTCCAATCCTCTAGTCCTACACTAGGCTAGTTGGTCACATCGGGTTGAGAACTATAAGTATGGACAACATCCATGTCCAAATAAACTGTTGCATCTGAAAGTGAGTCCCATTTGAACTCATGTGAGTCTGTCTCTGAATCATTATTTGGGCCTCGTGATGTAGAAGCCTCAAGGTTAGGAAAGGTTTCCCTTTCTCTAGCACTAGCATTGTTACTATCTATCGCAGCTAGGATAGCAACACTTTCCATTGTCAATATAGCATTCATATAGTCACTATCTATTGCAGCTGGGATAGTAGGACTATCAATTGTCAAATCTTTTGAATCTCCCCAAAGGAGATTTGTTGAAGGCACCCAATCATCAGACATGTCTTGTTGATTGGAAAGATCAGGTGTGTAGTCTGAATCACTGTCACTGTCCATCGTAGCTGGGATAGGGACACCTTTCTTCTTCTTATTTTCAAAACCTAAGCCAACTATTGACTTATTACTTCGTCCAAAAAGGGCATGGTTAAGAGGTTCAGCTTTGGCATCCAACCGATGACTAAGGGGACCATGTCCTGGATAACCCATATTCTTGACCAATGTATACCCTCTCCCATAAGCTCGAGGGGAAGGTGAAAAATCCTCATTATGTCAATATTTCTCCTCTCGGTAAATCCAGTCGCTAATGGCAACCTCTTCTTTTTCCTCTTGAATCAGAACTGAGGATTCTACAAACTTATCGAACAATGTCATGGCTAAAGACGAGGGTTTCATATGTTGAGAAGGTTTGCCATAAGACCTAGGGGAAATTGGAAATTTTGTGAATGAATCAATTTTGTAATCCCCCATACCAAGATCCATGGCTTTGAATTTGTCTTTGCATTGTTCAAATGTAGTATCAAAAGAGTCAGCCTCCCTATTCAAAGGAATGTGAGACCCTGCTGAAATTGTGTTGACTGACAATGTGCTATCCCTGGGTATGCAAACTTCTACTCCATTGTAAGGGAACTTCACACACTAATGATAAGTAGATGGGACTGCTTGCATCTCATGTATCCAAGGTCTACCCAACAAAATATTGTAAGCCAAAGGATCAGCATCAACAATCTGAAACATAATATCTTTCTCTACAGGACCAATTCGGATAGGAAGAACAACCAATCCTTTAGAACTACGTTCTGCTTCATCATAAGCCTTGATATTTATCTTCTTCCTTATGTCAATGACTTCTTCTGAATAACCCAAGGCCTTCAATAAGCTCAAAGAACAAATATTAAGCCCAGCACCCCCATCTATCAACACACGCCTGACACGGGTCTTGTGGATCATAACCTCTATATGAAGGGCCAAATTGTGTGGGTGGCTTAGTGACTTGTCATCTTCTTCTAAGAATGTAAGGTAGTGAGGGCTAGCTAAGTGGTTGACCATATTCTGGAATGGATCTACATCTATATCATTAGGGACATTAGCCGCTCGCAAGGCATCCTCAAGGACATGCTTATGCTTAGGGGAAAATTCCAAAAGTTCAAAGATTGAAATCTGCACTGGTGTACGTTGTAATTGGTCAACAAGATTATAATTCAACTCAAGACCAATAATAGATTTAGGAACAACACCTTTTGACACTGGCTACTTAGACTTACTAGAGTTAGGACCTCTAATAACAATGGGAGCTTGAGACTGACTCCTAGTGACTGCATTGAGGGGTTGAGACATCCTTCATGATTGAGGACCTCTTAGTACCACAACAGGTCCTTCATCAGGCATAGGAGTTGAATCCACATCATATCCATAAGGGTCTTTCCTTCTCATCATGTTGACATTATCATCAACAACTTCAAGCATATTAATAACATTTTCAGCATTTGTGTAAGTGTAGTTGATAGCAGCCTTGCCGTTCTTGTTGTTAGAATTCTCTCCTTTCTCATATTTGGGCAAGGGTTCTTTAAAATATTTGTGATCCACATTAGTGGTTAAACCATCAACTTGTAATCTTCCACTTTCAATAAGATCTTGGACAAGATGCTTAAGTTTAAAACAATTTTCTATATCATGTCCAATTCCATTGTGAAAGACACATAAAGCCTTCTCATCCCACCAATGAGGTTTAGGATCCAGTATGTGGAACTTTGTAGGATCCTGAGGCTGTGCCAAATTATGAGCAATTAACATCTTGAAAATGTCTACATAAGAGTCCCCAAGTTTGGTAAATTGTCTCTTTTCTATTTTAGGTATCCCTTGATACTTGGGTTTATTTTCTTGTTGTGTTGAAGATGTTTGCAACTTCATGGCTTGGACTGCATTAGAGAGATTAAGAACTCCTTCATTCTTAGGTTGTGATGAGTCAACAACTCCATCATTGACCACTTGCTTATTCTTATTCCAATAGGAGTTCTTTTTGTCCTTATTACCATTATTATTGTTGTTTTGGCCATTATTGTTATTAGTTGTTTTGGCCAAAATTCCTTGTTCTTTTAGGACATCCTCTATGCGACACACCACTTCTACCATGGTATCAAAAGAATTAAATGGGATCTTCCTTACTTCATACCTTAATTCCGGTACCAAGTTGCTCATAATGATGTCTATTCTTTCCTCCTCAGGAATTGTCCTAGGATACTTTGAGCACAACCATCTCCATCTTTGCAAGAAGGTGACAAAAGGTTCTCCTTGATTTTGTTTGAGTTTGCACAAATCAAGCATGGTGACCGACCTTGATAAGTTGTAAGCAAAATGTTGAACAAATCTTTCCACAAGCTCTCTAAATGTCTTAACTGGAGGAGTAAGGTTAGTAAACCACTCCATGGCTTGACCCTTGAGACTCCTTGGGAATAATCTCATCAAGTAGGAGTCTTGATGGTGAAAAGAAAAGCTCATTATGTAGAACTGTCTAACATGGTCGTGAGGGTCACCAACGCCATCATATTTGTCATAGGTTGGAAACTCAACTTTCTTAGGAAACTCAACCAACACCACACTCTTGTCAATAGGATTGGGACAAATAGAATCCAAGTTGAAAGTACTCTTAGGAGCCCTCATGTTGTCCACATCTCTTTGCAATTGCTTGATCACTTCATTTATGGATGGGTCTTGCTTCTTTACCTTTCTGTCCACATCAAAATCAAAGGGAACTCTTGCACCCTTATTAATTAGACTTTCTAAGAATTGATCTTTATTCAGTTCCACATACCTTTTGACGTAGGCTTGAAATGAAGGTTCTTGTTGAATAGCCATGAAGTCTATATGATCGAAGTTGGCATAACTTCCTCCATGTTGTGAGCCATGATGTGCTCATTAGGAGGGTTGCTTTGAAAGTCTAGGAGGTGACTGTCTCCTATGGTGATCATATCTTGAAGTCCTTCTACCTCTAGGACTTGGGGATCTTGAGGGCATCCTTGACCTTCTTCTAGGACTTGGTGAGGTAGTAGATGGGGGTGAGTGGGTCCCACTATTAGTACCCCTCCCATTGAATCAGTTTTGGAGTTGTTGTGCATAGAGTCTATCTTCTTCTTCTTGAGCGACTCTTTTCCTTATGTCCAATAATGCACGTTCCTTTTCCTCTAGTTGTCTAAATTTCTCTTTTTTAGCAACTTGTTCATCTAAATAGGCTTGCTTCTCCCTTTCAATGCTCTTCAATCTCGTATTTGCATATCAAGAGGTATCTCTAAGTGGAGAAGGTTGCATTGACTGTCTGATTGCATTGGCTGCATTGATGTGGTGGTCACTAGACTCATTGCTTTGGTCTTCATGTTGTGACCCTGAATCTGAGTGAGTTTTTTGGTGATGTCTCTCAGCTCATTGGTGAGCATCAAGATACCTTGTGTTGATCGGGGGTGATCTAGGTGGACTAGCATATGCAGACCCAGCAGACATCATGTTACCCCTATGCCGTTGAAATATGTCATCAAGAGTCTGGTTCATTGCTTATCTTTGTTGTTGAGTGAAGGATTAACTCATGTCCATACTTGATGAAATGGGTGCTAAAGAGATATTCACTTCACTAGGATTACCTTTTAGATTAGAAGAAATCTCAAATTCACTCTTAGGAGATTGATCAAAAAGGGGTATTTTTCCCTTATGTTGTTGACGAGTCTTAACTGGTGGTAACTGGCTAAAGACAATAGGGGGTCGCTTCCCTTGATTGACTTGGTACCTTGTTGTAACTGACATGAAAAAAAAAGATTCTTAATGATAGGGTGACCTCACAGAGTGTCAACACCAAACTAGGATGATCAAAGTTCTCTATTGTCCAAAATGAAATGAAAAGATAAAAACAAAGGGGCTTTACCAACACTGTCAAAGAGGTGCTAAAATCAAAGGATGAATATCCTTGCACTTTTGAATCAGGAGGTTGGACTAGGCCAAAATATAATTGAAATTGATTAAATGAAAGTGATTTGGACAATAAGAGCACTAAAATTCTCCAAGAATGTAGCTAACAATTCTAGAGATAAGCTTTCTCACCAAGAATAACCTTCTAACCTGACAACTATTTCCAAAGTGGCCTTGTGAACCAATTGATGCTATTCCTAGAGGGCAAAAACTAGAGATTTAAAGTCAACACAAGTCTCTAATGACAGGATAGAAAATATGCACTTCTGTGAACCATGAAATGCAAATGCAACTAGTATGAATGTGCAAGACTAATCTATCAAATGAAGTGCAAACTAAACTATGAAAAGAAGTACAATAGATTCCAAGCCCCTAATTAAGCTATGTGAGATCTATTCTATTGCATAAAAGGAAATCTAATCTATGATGCCATGAATGTGATTATGAAAGCAAAACTATTATGAAATGTACACACTAAAATATGCACTTCTATGAACCATTACATGCAAGGTTGCTCAAGAATGAGGCCTCACAAAGCGGCTCATAGCTCTCTATGTATGGAGTTGCAAGGGACTATGAGTTTTGCTCTCAGCTAGAGCTACAAGAAAGTGACCTTGCTAGTCAACCATACAATGAGAGATTCAAGTGAAGACAAGGGCAACAATGCCAATATCTCCAAGAATCTAAATGGAAATGAAATGCAAATGCAACTAGTATGAATGTGCAAGACTAATCTATCAAATGAAGTGCAAACTAAACTATGAAAAGAAGTACAATAGATTCCAAGCCCCTAATTAAGCTATGTGAGATCTATTCTATTGCATAAAAGGAAATCTAATCTATGATGCCATGAATGTGATTATGAAAGAAAAACTATTATGAAATGCAACTAAAATGTCAAGGCTTCAAAGCTTGAGTGTCTTCAAAGAGAGCTCCAAAACCTGCAGCATAACAATAGCATAAAATATGGATATGCAAATGGAGGAGAGAGCTCTCCTTTTATAAGAAATGAGATGAAATGGACCATGGAGATTAAGAGGAAAAAGGTCTTAATCAGTGGTGGAGCTTGAAAGAGGAGAAATCCATGTGCACAAGCATCTTCCAATGAGAGTGAAGTGTTGACTTTTGAGCCTCATGTGAGACAAAAGTGCCTTTTCCCTTTTTATAAAATAGCAATAATGTTTTATTTGTGCAACTTAGGATAAGAGGAAAGTGGGGCTTTTTATTTAATTAAAAGGGGAGGAAATATTCCTTTTAAATAAATAAAAACTTAGGATAAATGGTTAACCCAAGGATAAAAATCCAATATATGATCGAAATTAGGATTTGATCAAGAAATTGATAATGTTGAAAATATTGATTATTGATCAAAATGAGTCAGGATTGATAAATCAAATAAATGGGGCCCAAAGTCTAGGCGACAATTTTAGGGTGCATACATTTGCCCCTCTTTGACTAATGTGTGATCGATTTGGGAACATGTAGTCAAAGAATGAAGTTGCAATGTGAGATCGATCTGGGATCACAAAACAACGTAGATATGAGGTCGATTTGGGATCACATCTGGACAAACATAAACAAAAGCTTAGACCAACACCGTCGCTACTAGGTGCAAATCAAGCTTTAGACAAAACTATCACCGTCGCTGCTAGGCAATAATCAATGTCTAAAAATGGGAGATAAGAATCTCAAATTTTGAGCAAAAGCTCACAAAAGATGTCTGAATCAGGAAAATCAAGAGAATTAGGGATGAGAATCCCATAAATACTGCCCCCTCGGAGTCGAAATCGAAATCAGGTAGAGAGGATAACAGTGAATTGATAAGGATTTGATCAAATCAGAATGAAATCACAATCAAATGTAAATGATAACAGGATAACCATTAGGCAATGAAACATACCCCAGTAATGAATTAGAAGAAAAGAAGATAGGGTGAATGAAAGACTAGAAAATTGAGAGACATGAAAAGGAAGAAATTCTATCGAAAATCAAATTATGCCTCAAAAAGTCAGTCAACTGCTCAGAAGAAAGGGAAAATTTGGAAACGCGACTCGGATTTTGATTCCGAGTCCAAAAATGGATAGCAAATGATGTGATATGAAAGACCAGAAATGAAAGATATGATCAAGAAAAATCAGAAAATGAGCACAGTTGACCAACTAGTCCATAGATGATAAAAAGGAGAGCTCTCTCCATATGCAAGATGCAAAAACTAATCTAACATGAACCTAAAAATGCAAGCTACTATGAAAGTGGTTGACTTGCAAGGTCACAATGCTTATAGACATCTAATTATCATCATCGAGCGTTATTGGTAGCGTCGTAAGATCATACAATGCACACTAGCATAACTATGTGGATATGAATATGATCTTTATCAGATAGAAATGTGAAAATCTCACCTAGGCATCAAAGGCATATAGGTCAAGATGACTAATGCAGTGAGATCACCTAAATTTGATATGGTGAGATTATGCTTGTATCAAGACACATGAAAGTTAGGATAACTAAAAGCATGCACTCGCAAAACAGTCAAGGATAATACTTTGTCAATCCATAGGGTCAAGTAGGACCAGCATAAATGCTCATGACAGTTAGGACCAACAAAATATACCCACAAGCAGACAAAGAAAGAAAACATGTTCTCATGCCCTCAGTCTTCTAGCTATGCATCATCGAAAACTTCTCAGGGAGAGACCACTCATCAAAGAAATCCTCATAGACAGCACACAAAGAGAATAAAGTCATCATATCATCATCGAGTTGATTGTTTAAGTGCGTGTGTGTTGGTCATAGAGTCAAACTCTGAGTATCATATCAGCTTAGTGAGAAATATCACATCATACGAGACTGTTGGGTCAGACACCTGATAAGTGTTAAGAAACACTTGACGCAAGGGTAGTGTTGAAAAACACTATTTGGGGTGGTGTTGAAAAACACCTGTTGTGAAATGCCCGCCCCAAGAGACAAGCGTACCTAAAAGACCAATGCTAACAGTCATGCCCCCTAGAGAAAGGACAAAGACCAATTCCAAACTAAGCCAAATAAGGTCAAGGCATGATGGGAAGTGGCTAAGGGTCAAGGACGCATGCTAAGAAATAGGAATGCAAAGGCCTCAAGTAGCACCTGTTTCCAGGTTTTCACCACTTGGATTTATTGCAATTTTTCTTTTTTCAATTTTTTTGGATTTTTGCTACCGAGGCGCCTATTGCTAGGTTTTCACCAAGGCACTTTTTCTATTTTTTGAATTTTTGAATTTTTTGATTTTTTTGTATTTTTTTCAGGACTTTTTATGCTTTGTAGGATTTTTTCAGCATCATATATGAATTTTTTTGGTATTTTTTTAGGATCAATAAGATATATACAAAGATGCCCCCAGACAGAACGGGCATCAAGGATAGAACTTCTTAAGGTGCACAATGTTGACGGGATCAGGGAGCTGTTCTCCATCAGGATCTGACAGTAAATACGCACTAGTACCAAAAGCAGCTGTGATGACATATGGTCCAAGCCAGTTAGGTTCAAACTTGCCCTTTTGCTCTCTATTTTGTTGGTTCTTAGGGTTTTCTCGTAAAACAGATCACCTATTTGAAATTCTCTAGGGTGAACCTTCTTGTTGAATGCCTTGGACATACGCTTCTGATACACTCTCATATGATCAAAGGAAGCCTTACGCTTCTCATCTAGAAGTTCTAGTTCCTGCAAACCTCATGGCGCGGTAATCCTCATCTGTAATCAAACCTTTGAGTGAGACTCTAAGGGATGGTATCTCGACTTCTAAAGGCAATATTGCTTCAGCGCCATAGGTGAGAGAGAAAGGAGTGGCTCCTGTAGGTGTGCGAATGCTTGTTCGGTAAGCCCATAGTGCTGGATTGATTTGTAAGTGCCAATCCTACCATTCATGTGTACTGTTCTATGAAGAATCTTAAGAATGGTTTTGTTAGAAGCTTCTGCCTGTCCGTTTCCCTGTGGAAAGTAGATAGAGGACCAATGTTGCTTGATTTTAAACTTTTTGCATAGGTGCTTTAGGTCCTTATTCTTAAATTGACCTCCATTGTCAGTAATGATCTCAGAAGGCACTCCAAATCGGCAAATGATATGATTCAAGATGAACAAAGAAATGGTCCTTCCTAAAGCAACAGAAAGTGGTACAGCCTCCACCCATTTTGTGAAGTAGTCAGTGGCAGTAATAATGAACTTGTGTCCACCTGATGAGTTGGGATGAATCTGCCCAACCAGATCAAAGGCCCAGCGCTGAAATGGCCAATGAGAAATAGAAGGAATTAGCTCCCTACCCGGAGCATGAATCAGGTTGCCATGTTTCTGACATTTTTCACATGACTTAGCAAAGGTGACTGCGTCCATCTGCATTGTGGGCCAATAATATCCTGCCCTAAGCAACCTTCGGGCCATGGCAAGACCATTAGAATGTCCACCACAAATGCCCTCGTGGATGTCAACTAATGCTTGGTTGGATTCCTCCTTTTCCAAGCACCTAAGGAGTGTCCCATCTAAACCCCTCCTATATAAGTCACCAGAGATGAGGGTGTGGTGAGAGGCGTTACGGATGAGGTTTCGGCGTTCGGAGTGGGTGAATGTGTCAGAGATGATGCTATCACGAAGATATGAATAGATTGCACCATATCGGGAAGACTCGTGTGTGATAATGGCACAAATGACATGGCTTTCAGATGAGTCAAAGATGGGATGGTGTAGCTCTTCCACCAGGAATTCAAATCTGGATTCATGTGTCTCCAACTGAAGAAGTGAAGCTAATGTAGCCATGGTGTCTGTAGCTTTGTTCTCTGTCCTAGGGATTTGTTGGAACGTCACAAAGGTGAAATAGCGTCTCAAAGAATCAACCATCTTTTTATAGGGTATCAATTTGTCATCCTTGGTTTGATACTCTTCATTGACTTGGTTGATGATTAACTGGGAATCCCAAAGACATGTAACTCTGTGATATTCCATTCTATAGCCATTCTCAAGCCATTAGTTAAGGCTTCATATTCTGCAATATTATTGGTACATGGGAATAATAATTTGTAAGACTTTGAAATGTTGTACCCATGTGGAGAAACAAATAAACACTCCAGCACCTGATCCATTTTTGCATGCGGGAGCCATCAAAGAACATTGTCCAAGTGCGAGTAGTGGTATATAAGATGTGTTCATCTGGGAATTCCACTTGGACTGGCATACTATCCTGGATTGGAAAATTAGCTAATTGGTCAGCAATAGCTGCCCTTTTATTGCCTTCCTTTCAATGTACTCTATGTCAAATTCAGTGAGGACCATCATCCATTTAGCAAGTCTACCCGTCAGGGCAGCCTTACCAAGCAAGTATTTAAGAGGATCAATTTGGCAACCAAGTGTATGGTATGAACAAGCATGTAGTGGCGCAACTTTTGAGAAGCAAACACCACCGCGAGACAAGACTTCTCAATATTATTGTAATTGATCTCATAAGAGACTAGAGTACGGCTGATATAGTAGATGGCCCGTTCTTTCCCAGTATCATCCGTTTGAGCCAATAATGCCCCCAGAGAAGTATCTGTAGCTGAAATATATAGGATCAATGGTTTCCCTGGAATAGGAGGCATTAAAATCGGAGGATTAGCCAAGTATTGTTTGATCTGATCTAGGCTCTTTTGACAATCCTCGTTCCAAACACAAGAAGCACCCTTATGCAATGTCTTGTTGAAGGGTTGCGCTCTATCTGCAAGCTGAGAAATAAACCTCCTAATAGATTGAAGACGTCCCTGAAGACTTCTCATTTGGCTGATATTTCGAGGAGGTGGCATATCTAGGATTGCTTGGACCTTTTCAGGGTCAACCTCGATACCTTTTGCTGATATTATGAATCCTAAAAGTTTTCCTGAGGTGACGCCAAATGCGCACATCTTTGGATTCAGTCTGAGTTGAAATTGTTCCATACGATCTAGAATTACTTCCAGATCATTGAGGTGTGTGTCCCTTTTTCTTGATTTTGCCAGGGTATCATCCACATAATCTTCATATTTTTGTGCATCATATCATGAAAGATAGTCGTCATAGCTCTTTGGTAGGTTGCTCCTGCATTCTTTAACCCAAATGGCATGACGTTCCAGCAGTAGGTTCCCCATGCACATGTGAATGCTATTTTCTCTTGGTCTTTAGGAGCTATTTTTGATTTGATTATACCCCAAGAAACCATCCATTAGGGAATATATATCATAGCCCGCCGTCATGTCCACTATCATGTCAATGTTTGGAAGTGGAAAATCATCCTTTGGGCAGGCCTTGTTTAGATCTCTAAAATCTGTGCAGACACGAATGGACCTATCATGTTTGGAGACCGGTACTATGTTTGAGATCCATTCTGCATAATCGATGGCTCTAATAAATCCAGCTCTCAAAAGTTTTCTAATTCTCCTTTGACAAGTAGAGCTATATGTGGATGCATTTTGCTTAGTCTCTGTTTTACTGGCTTGACTCTTGGAGCTATAGATAAGTGATGCATTATGAGATTCGTGTCAAGCCCTGGCATGTCTGAGTAGGTCCATGGCAAAATTAATTTTTTTTTTCTGTAAAAACTGTACATATGCCTTGGTCTCTTCATCTGATAAAGACTGAGCAAGATGGACTATCTGAGGATTTTCTTCTGTGTTTAAATTGACAGGCTTTGTTGGTTCAATCAATATTGATGATCTATCCTGGAAATAACTCGCAAGTTATTAAGTACCCCATCCTTAGGTGCCTCAAAGAGGTTTTCACCTTTGGATGCGTCATTTCTTTTTACTCTTTTTGGTTCTGATACCGCCACAAAGTGGTTTCTCACCATCAGACCTATTTTTCTTTTTCTCTTTTGTTTTGAGACTGAGGTACTTAATATCAGGCTCTGTCATGCTGGTTGTTGGTTCACTGGTGGAAGAAGCCACGGGTTCAAGAGCATTCAGATAGCAAGCAATTTCGTAATCATTGTGAAATGTGAGGAATGTGGGCTCTTGTGGCGCTGAGACCAGTCAATCAGGTCAAAGTGAACAAGGGGTAAGTCAATGGTAGGTTCGATGTTGTTAATGCGAAAGGTGTCATCTCTGGTGACCATATAATCGGAGTTCATCAAGTCATCTCCTAAGATACCTAAATTAGGACTCATCCTATCAAACGAAGCATCGTCTACTAACGCAATTTGAGGAGGGCAATCCTCTAGTCTGACACTAGGATCGTTAGTCGCATCGGGTTGGGTACTATAGGCATGGATAATATCCACGTCTAGATCAATTGTTGCATCTGAAAGCGAATCCCCACTCATATTCATGGGAGTCTATCTCTGAGTCATCATTTAGGCCTCGTGATGTAGAAGCCTCAAGGTTAGGAAGGGTTTCCCCCTCTCTAGTGCTAGTATTGGTACTATCCGTCGCAGCTAGGATAGTAACACTTTCCTTGGTCGATCTAGAAGTCATACAATCACTATCCGTCGCAGCTGGGATAGTAGGACTATTAAGCATCAAATCTGTGGAATCTCCCCAAAGGAGATTCATTGAGGGCACCCAATCATCAGACACATCTTGTTGGTTGGAAAGATCAGGCGTATAATCTGCATCACTGTCACTGTCTGTCGTAGCTGGAAAAGGGATACCTTTCTTCTTCTCAAAACCTAAGCCGACGTGGACTTACTCTTTCGTCCAAAAAGAGCATGATCAAGAGGCTCAGCTTTAGCATCCATCCTATGACTAAGGGGACCAAATCCCGGATATCCCATATTTTTAACTAGTATATACCCTTTCCCATAAGTTTCAGGTGAAGGAGCAAAATTCTCATTATGTTTGTATTTCTCCTCGTGATATATCCAGTCCCCTTACAGCAACTTCCTCTTTCTCTTCTTGGATGGGGACCGAAGACTCAACAAATTTCCCAAATAATGTCATTGCTGATGACGAAGGCTTCACATTTGGGGATGGTCTCCCATAAGACCTAGGAGAGATTGGCATTTTTGTAAAAGAATCAATCTTATAATCTCCCATCCCAAGGTCCATGGTCTTGAATTTCTGCTTGCATTGTTCAAGTGAACTACTAGGACTGTCAGCTTCTCTATTCAAAGGTACATGTGATCCCGCAGAAATGTTATTAACTGATAGAGCACTGTCTCCAGGGATGCAAATTTCTACACCATTATGGGGAAACTTAACACACTGGTGATATGTCGATGGGACTTGCCTGCATTTCATGAGTCCATGGCCTACCTAGCAAAATGTTGTAGGCTAGAGGTCCAACATCAACAATTTGGAATAGTATGTCTTTTTCTACGGGACCAATACGAATAGGCAAAATAGCCAATCCCTTAGAACTTCTTTCTGTTTCATCATATGCTTTGATTGTGATTCTTTTCTTTGTGTCAATGACGTTCTCGGAATACCCTAGCGCTAGCAGCAAACTCAGGGTACAAATATTGAGCCCCGCACCCCCATCTATCAGTACACGCCTAACCACGGGTTTTATGAATCATGACCTCGATGTGTAAGGCCAAATTATGTGGGTGACTAATGGATTTGTCATCTTCTTCTGAGAAGGTGAGGAAATGAGGGCTAGCCAAATGGTTGACCATGTTTTGGAATTGGTCAATATCTAAGTTATTAGGGACATTGGCTGCTCGCAAAGCATCCTCGAGGACGCACTTGTGCTTAGGAGATAATTCTAAAAGCTCAAAAATGGATATCTGAGTGGGTGTACGTTGTAGCTGGTCAATAAGATTATAATTGGAATTAGGACCAACGACAGATTTGGGAGGAGCACCTTTGGACACGAGCTGTTTAGACTTGCTAGTGCTAGGACCTTTGATGATAATGGGTGTTTGGGCCTGACCCCTAGTGACAGCATTGAGGGACTGGGGCATTCCTTGTGAGTGAAGACCTCTTATCACCACAGCGGGTCTTTCATTAGTCATAGGAATTGAGTCCATATTATGTCCATAAGGATCTTTCTTTCTCACCATGTTGATATTATCGTCAGCCACTTCAAGCATGTTAATTACATTATCAGCATGTGTGTATGTATAGTTAATAGCCGCCTTGCCATTCTTACTGCTAGAATTCTCTCCTTTTTCATATTTAGGCAAGGGCTCTTTAAAGGCTTTATGGTCTGCATTAGTAGTTAACCCATCCACTTGTAATTGTCCTTTCTCAATAAGGTCTTGGACAAGATGCTTGAGTTTAAAACAATTTTCTATGTCGTGTCCAATCCCCATTATGGAAAACGCAAAAAGCCTTAGCATCCCACCAATGAGGTAAAGGATCTGGTATTCGATGTTTTGTAGGATCCTGTGGGTGCGCCAAATTATGAGCAACTAATGTCTTAAAAACATCTGCATAGGATTCTCCCCAATTTAGTAAATTGTCTTTCTTCCTCCGTTTTAGATCTCTTTTGATACTTAGGTTTGTCTTGTGGCGTTGACGATGTTTGCAACTTCATAGCTTGAACTGCATGAGAGAGGTTAAGAACTCCTTCATTTTTGACCTGAGATGAATCAACAACTCCGTCGTTGACGACTTGCTTGTTTTTTGTTCCAATAAGAGTTCTTTTTGTCCTTGTTACCATTAGTAGTGTTATTTTGGCTATTGTTGTTATTCGTTGGTTTAGCCAAGATTCCTTGTTCTTTTAGGACATCCTCAATGCGACATGCACCTCTACCATAGTATCAAAGGAATTAAATGGGATTTTCTTGACTTCATATTTGAGTTCGGGTATTAGATTATTCACGATGATATCAATTCTTTCTTCTTCAGGGATTGTCCTTGGGTATTTTGAACACAATCGCCTCCATCGTTGTAAAAAGGTGAGAAAAGATTCCCCTTGATTTTGTTTAAGTTTACACAAATCAAGCATTGTGACCGACCTAGATAAGTTGTAAGCGAAATGCTGAACAAATCTTTGGACAAGTTCTTTAAATGTCTTTACTGGAGGGGAAAGGTTGGTGAACCACTCCCATGGCTTGACCTTTTAAACTCCTTGGGAATAATCTCAGCAAGTAGGAGTCTTCATGGTGAAAGGAAAAGCTTATTATGTAGAATTGTCGAACATGGTCGTGAGGGTCACCAGTGCCATCATATTTGTCGTATGTTGGGAATTCAACTTTCTTAGGAAAATCTACCATCACCACACTTTTGTCAATGGGGTTAGGACATATGGAGTCCAAATGAAATGTGCTCTTGGGAGCCTTCATTCTGTCTATATCCTTTTGCATTTGTAAGATCACCTCATCAGTTGAAGGATTCTATTTTTTGATCTTTTGGTGAACATCAAAATTATATGGAACTTTAGCACCTTTGTTGATAAGACTTTCCAAGAATTGGTCTTTGTTTTGTTCCACGTATTGCTCCACATAGGCTTGAAAGGATGGTTCTTGTTGCATAGTCATGAAGTCCATATGATCAAATTTAGCATAACTGCCTCCATGTTGTGAGCCATGATGTGCTTGTTGGGAGGGTTGCTTTGATGTCTATGAGACGACTGTCTCCTATGATGGTCATATCTTGAAGTCCTTCTTCCTCTAGGACTTGGGGATCATGAGGGTGTCTTTGATCTTCTTCGAGGGCTAGGGGGAAGGGGTAGATGGGGGCGAGTTGATCCCACTATTGGCTCCCCTCCCGTTAAATTGACTTTGGAGTTGTTGTGCATAGAGTCTATCTTCTTCTTCTTGGGTGACTCTTTTCTGTATATCCAACAATGCACGTTCCTCTTCCTCCAGTGTCAAAATTTTTCCTTTTTAGCAGCCTGTTCATCTAAGTAAGCTTGCTTCTCTCTCTCAATGCTTCTCAATCTTGTATTTGCATATCGAGAAGTGTCTTTAAGTGGGGAGGTTTGTCTTGAATGCCTTATTGCATTAGCTGTGTTGATATGATGATCACTAGATTCATTGTTCTGGTCTTCGTGTTGTGACCCTGAATCTGAGTGAGCTTGCTTATGCTGTCTTTCGGCTCGTTGATGAGCATCAAAATACCTCACGTTGTTAGGAGGTGACCGGGGTGGACTGGCATGAGAAGAACCACCATACTCTCTTCTGTGTCGTTGAAAGATATCCTCGAGAGTTTGATTCATGGCTTCTCTTTGTTGTCGGGTGAAAGTGTAACTCATGTCCATACTTGATGAAAGTGGTATGAAAGAGGTGCTCACTTCACTAGGGTTAGCTCCCGGATTGAAACAAACCTCGGATTCACTCTTAGGAGATTGGTCAAAAAGGGGTCCTTTTCCCTTAGGTTGTCGACGAGTCTTGATAGGTGGTAACTGGCTAAAGGCAATAGGGGGGTCGCTTCCCTTGATTAACTTGGTACCTTGTTGTAACTGACATGAAAGAGAGATATTCTCAATGATAAGGTGACCTTTCAAAGTGTCAACACCAAACTAGGATAATCGAAGTCCTCTACTGTCCAAAGAAAAATGAAAAAAGAAAAAAAGAAGGTTTTACCAACACTGTCAAAGAGGTGCTTCAATCAAAGGGTGACTACCCTTGCACTTTTGAATCAGGAGGTTGGACTAGGCCAAAAGATAATTGAAATAAAAGTGATTTGGACAATAAGAGAACTAAAATTTTCCCAGAATATAGCTAACAATTTTAAAGCTGGACCTTGGCACCAAGAATGCCTTTCTAACTTGACAATTATTCCAAAGTGACTTTGTAAATCAAATGATGCTATCCCGGAGAACTAAGAACCAGAGATTTGGAGTCAAGACAGATCTCAAACGTCAGGGTGAGAAACCTGCTCTAAGACCTAGCCTAATTGACAGCAACTGAAACTGACCAAAATTTAAGCACGACAAAAATGAACCAGGCGATATACTCAGGCTACTGGGGCGATAAACCTATACCCTGTGTGATACTTCGCTCTATGATAGGCGATACTTCTTAACACTGGCGGGGCGATATACTCCAGGCAGGTCGAGCGATAGTCCGTCACGGGCGAACTATCGCGCGATATTTCTCTTCAAAGGGGGTGATATTTCTAGCATGCGCGAAGTATCGCACGATACTTCGCCTTACAGGGCGCGATACTGTTGCAGAATTATTTAACTCTTGACCAGAATTGTGTGGAATTTGCATTTTTGGGTCTGTTAAAATTTTCAGTCTGAGGGTTGATGTTTTCGATTTCAGTCACGGTATCAGCAGAATTTCGGTAGGTTTGCAAACAGCAAGGGATCAAAACATGGTCTCAAACACTTGAAACAAGGGCAAAAGCAACCTTGCCAAGACAAGCACTTGTGATATCAAAATTGAAACAACACCCTATGAATGCTACCGATTTTTTGTATGTAAGAGCATTTACACTGGTATCACACAATCGAAAACACTTCAAGCAAATCTATCCTAGAAAGTCAAGGCTCAATACTTACCAACTTAGCCCACAACTTGATGCCCCCTCGCCTCACACCAAGTGGTTACCCACAAGAGATGTTGGCTTTGTCATGGAAATGTCAAAATGACACAACCAAAGGGACACATATGGTGAGTATCTTAAGGTGATCCGGGTAAACCACTTGGATCAATCCTTGTACTAAGAAGATAAGCGGCTAAAAGAGGGTGGCTTCTATCTAATGGTTCTTAATAAGGATTTCCATTCACAACACCCCTCTTGCTCCTCATAAAGGACTAGGAGCTCGCGGCCTCAAGAGTACCTTAAGCATTCTTGTTCAATGTTTTCCTCATGGTCGCAATCCCATGAGCTACTCACATCAAACGAAGACAAGTGTTATGTCTATCAAGGTTTTTGGTGTCCTTGATAGCCTTGAGATTATAGTGAGTTGGAATCACTTGCCACCAAGGAGAATGATGACAAGGTTGTCCCCACTTGAGTCGTTCCTCTTGATTGTTCAAGAGAAGGCCCGCTAAAGGATTCCTAAACTAAATAAAATTGGATCAAATCTTGAGGTTCAAGGTTTTTGATTCACCACAACGGTGAAGAGCATACTCCACTATCTCAAGAATCTCTCCCAAACACACCAAGCAAAGAGATCAATTACCCCCTTGCTTCCAAAACCTTAAGATGGGTCAAGATTTTCTGATTCACCTAAAGGTGAAGAGCATACTTCTCCTACCACCTCAAGATCCCTTTCACAAGGTATTAAGATTCCTAATACAATTAGTAAATGCCACAAATGAAAGGAAAATAAATAACAAGCAAGAAATGAAATTTTTTTTTTTTGTTTTTATGCTTGGGCAGCCCTGCAAAAACTGTTAGTAGCCCTCTTTGACATGCATTTTTAGCAATTTTCAAGAAAAGGAGAGCACCTACAAACACAACTTGTTAGACCCACAATGTTAGCAAAATCAAAATCCAAATGTAAATGTGCAATAATCTGATGGATTCAAGCTAAAAGATGCAGGTTAGACCTATCTAAACAAAGCAAAATAAAACAGCAAGCTAAAATAATCGAATTCGGACAAAAAAACTGAAAGCGCAAGTCTCTGCTAGACCAGGCGATATTTCTCAGACTTCAACAGTATCGCGCGATACAGTTTCCTATAGCCGGGTGATACTTCTCAGTCGCGTGATACTTCGCACAATGACAGGCGATACTTCGCCCGATGTCAGGCGATAGAAGTCAATATATGCGTGCAATACTCTTTCCGAGCGATCTATCGTGCCAAGACAGGAAGTATATCGCGCGATATTTCTGAGAAGTGTCGCGCGATAATCTGAGACAGAAAACCAGAGACACAGATTTTTCCAAAAATTAATCCGAAAATGACGAAAAATGCATCAAATAAAAGGACAAAGCTATCTACTCTGCCCCACGGTGGCCGCCAGAAATGTACACACTAAAATATGCACTTCTATGAACCATTACATGCAAGGTTGCTCAAGAATGAGGCCTCACAAAGCGGCTCATAGCTCTCTATGTATGGAGTTGCAAGGGACTATGAGTTTTGCTCTCAGCTAGAGCTACAAGAAAGTGACCTTGCTAGTCAACCATACAATGAGAGATTCAAGTGAAGACAAGGGCAACAATGCCAATATCTCCAAGAATCTAAATGGAAATGAAATGCAAATGCAACTAGTATGAATGTGCAAGACTAATCTATCAAATGAAGTGCAAACTAAACTATGAAAAGAAGTACAATAGATTCCAAGCCCCTAATTAAGCTATGTGAGATCTATTCTATTCCATAAAAGGAAATCTAATCTATGATGCCATGAATGTGATTATGAAAGCAAAACTATTATGAAATGCAACTAAAATGTCAAGGCTTCAAAGCTTGAGTGTCTTCAAAGAGAGCTCCAAAACCTGCAGCATAATAATAGCATAAAATATGGATATGCAAATGGAGGAGAGAGCTCTCCTTTTATAAGAAATGAGATGAAATGGGACCATGGAGATTAAGAGGCAAAAGGTCTTAATCGGCGGTGGAGCTTGAAAGAGGAGCAATCCATGTGCACAAGCATCTTCCAATGAGAGTGAAGTGTTGACTTTTGAGCCTCATGTGAGACAAAAGTGCCTTTTCCTTTTTATAAAATAGGAATAATGTTTTATTTGTGCAACTTAGGATAAGAGGAAAGTGGGGATTTTTATTTAATTAAAAGGGGAGGAAATATTCCTTTTAAATAAATAAAAACTTAGGATAAATGGTTAGCCCAAGGATAAAAATCCAATATATGATCGAAATTAGGATTTGATCAAGAAATTGATAATGTTGAAAATATTGATTATTGATCAAAAATGAGTCAGGATTGATAAATCAAATAAATGGGGCCAAAGTCTAAGCGACCATTTTAGGGTGCATACAATTTGGACAATAAGAGCACTAAAATTCTCCAAGAATGTAGCTAACAATTCTAGAGATAAGCTTTCTCACCAAGAATAACCTTCTAACCTGACAACTATTTCCAAAGTGGCCTTGTGAACCAATTGATGCTATTCCTAGAGGGAAAAAACTAGAGATTTAAAGTCAACACAAGTCTCTAATGACAGGATAGAAAATTGAGCAAGCTGTAAAAAAGTTGGGTGTTTCAACTCAAGAATTCAGTTGTTTTGTGGTTTAATCAGACACATTAATAGATTTCTAGCATTTTATGAAGCACATAAGACAACAATCAAGGAGTTCAAGAAAGCAATTGTCTTCAAACAATGAGCAAGGGGCAAAGCAACCTTGCACATGAACAAGTATAGTGACTTGGTATTTCTACTCCTTAAAGGTTCTACTTGTGTATGTTCTTGACAATGTTTTAGCAGGCACTTAGAACACAACAACACCTTATCAAGATATCTACAAGGATATACATGGCTTTCTAAAAGGATTCCTCGATATATGCAAGGTACGTGAGGCCCAAATTCATAGATGAGAAGAATTCAAAATCACATAGCCGGGGGGAGACGGTAACCCAAATCTCCTCCTTCACTTCTCAAAGGTATAAAGTTCTTTGAGGCTTAGCCAAGAGTGATATCAAACTCAATTCCCAAGAGAGGTGTCTTTGGATTCACCTCCTGATATTTATACTCCGTCAGAACATAGGAATTAAGGTCGTCCCTTGAGGTGGTGTGTCCCCAAGCAGGCCTTCTAGAAATAAAAATTAAGTAATTCACTATCAAAAGTATTTACAGTACTAAAGGTGGAACACTTAACTCTTCAAGTAAATGCGAAGTGAGTCCAAAAGTGGGACACTTAACCCTTCAAGTGAATGCGAAACGAGCCCAAAAGTGGAACATTTAACCTTTTAAGATAATGTGAAGTGAGTCCAAAAGTGGAATATTTAACCCTTCAAGAGAATGTGAGGTGAGTCCAAAAGTGGAACATTTAACCCTTTAAGATAATGTGAAGTGAGTCCAAAAAGTGGAACACTTAACCCTTCACACCAACTCAAAGTGAGTCCAAAAGTGGAACATTTAACTCTTCACACCAACTCAAAGTGAGTCCAAAAGTGGAACATTTAACTCTTCACACCAACTCAAAGTGAGTCCAAAAGTGGAACATTTAACTCCTCACATCAACTCAAAGTGAGTCGACACCTTAGAAAATAAGTGAGTTCCAAAAAACACAAAAGGGTTGCCTAGTGGAGAAATTAACGCTTCTTTCCTGTAGACCCCTCCCCTTTAATGTGGTGCTAATCTTGCAACCACAGGGCGGAAATGAGGGGCCGGAAGATTAGCGAGTCCAATAACCCAAGATAGCAATCTAGATCAATCATAAGTTAATCTAAAGTTGCTTATCAATACTACTCACAAATGACAAAGGGTTGAATCAATGGAATATTTAACTTTCCAAGCAAACATAGAGTGAGTCCACAAAGTGGTGCATTTAACTCCCTATGTAAACAAGGAATGAATCCATGCCCTCAATCACTCAATGAGATATTTGATATTGGAACCAAGAATTACTTAAGGTTTAAACACAAGCAATTCACTTACACAAACTTGTATGAAAGCAAATCTATGTTCATTCATTTCCTATTAAGAGCATCAATTGAAATATGTTCTATGAAAGCATGTAAACACTCAAGCCAAACACATGAGAGGTTCAATTTTAATCCCAAAATCTAAATGTTGTAGAGATAGAACAAATTACCTCAAGTCCAATGCTTTGTTTTAAGCATTTTCCATGAAAGCAAGAGCACCTTCAAATGAACAAGACAAGAAAACAAGCAAACAAGATATGCAATGTATATCCAACTTATGCAAACCCTAGGATTAGATCTGAAAATCAATTATTAGGAGCAATGATAACCAGCAAATAATCCAAATGATAACTCATATCATGCAATGAACAATGAAAAATAAGTGCATACCCATCACAAAATTTTATTTTTTTTGCATTTGACGTAGTCAACAAGATTTGATTTTTACCACATGAATTCGGACCCTAAACCCAAAAAGTAGAAAAGAGACCTCTATCAAAAAACAAAGAGCTTTCCAAAAATGTAAAAATTTTAGAAAAATCTCTTCATTTGTGCCCTAGAGACCCATTTTACCAAAACATACCAGTTTTTATAAATTGACCAAATGAGCTATGATATGATTTCTAAATTAAAAACACAGTGAATGGACCCCCTATAGAATTGCAAGACCTTTCTAGAAATGTAAAAATTTCCAAAAAATACGCTGATTTGCAGAAAAAACAATTTTTTATGAAAAATAAAGAAAAAATCATAAAAAATACAAATCACCTCCGAAAATTCTTAAATTTTTTCTAAGCTTCTCTGATATGTCGCCAACCTGCAAAAAAAAATTTCAGACCAAAACACCAAGCCTTTTGGGAGATATGATCAAATCTTTCAAATCTAGGGTTTTTCAACTCCAAACAAATCTGCACAAGGGTTAGCTCCAAAAATAATCAAAACCAACATGCAAGAGGTGGGTTGCCCCATGGTGGGTGCCAAAAATGTGTGCTAAAATATTGTCACACTTCTATGAATCCTTACATGCAAGAAAACTCAAGAATGAGCCCTCACAAATCGATCCATAGCTCTCTATGCATGGAGTTGCAAGATTTGTAAAATTGCTCTCAGCTAGAGCTATAAACTCATGACCTTGCTAGTCAACCATACAATGAGAGATTCACAATGAAAATAAGGGCAACAATGCCAATATCTCCAATGAAATCCAATTGAATGCAATGCAATGCAAAAATTAATCTAAGATGAGCATGCAAGCATGCAAATTAGGCTATGAAAATAGAAGTGAAAGAGTTACAAACCCTCTAATTAAGCTATGTGAGATTAATCTAAAACATGAAAGGAAATGATACCATGATGATGCAACTATGATGCAAGCTAAGATGTGATGTAGATGCAAGATGAATGCCAATGATGCTCCAAATCTTCAAAACTTGATGCAAGAATGTCTCCAAAAGCTTCAAGATGACTTAGAAAACCTGTAGCATAACAATAGCATAAAATTCAAGTGTATGCAAAATGAAGAAGAGAGCTCTTCTTTTATAGGAAGTGAAAAGGAATGGACCATTGTGATTAAGAGGCAAAAGACTTAATCAATGGTGGAGAAAAAAAAAGAAGCTTGATCCTTGTGCACAAATATCCTCCAATAAGAAAATTAGAAGCATTTACTTTATGTCCATGTGAGACAAAAAGTACTTTTCTTGTTTTATTTTTTTATTTTATTTTTCTTTATAAATAAGAATTAAATGCTTTATTTGTGCAACATAGGATAAGAAGAAAAGTGGAGATTTTTTATTTAAATAAAAGGGGAGGAAATTGCTTTTAATTAAATAAAGGCTTAGGATAAAGTGATTTTATTATTTAATTAAAAGAGATTTTTAATTTATTAAAAGAAGCATGTTCTCTTAATTAAAAAGATTTTTATTTTTATTTTTCTTTTAAATTAAATAAGGCTCAAACCTTAAGAAATATTGAATTGATTATGATTTGATCAAAGAAATTGATATAATTGATATTGTTGATATTTGAAAATATTGATTCAAGGATTTGATAAATTGTTGAATGGGGAACCAAAGTCTAGGCGACAATTTTAGGGTGCATACAGAATCCACTTTCAAATCAATGAAAAAGTCATTGGAAAAGTGATGGGGCTCTCGACAGAGGGAAGAAAATATAGGAAAACTAGTTGAACGCCGAACATGGACCAGTCTCAACCAATTCTTCAAGCCTAGACAAAAGCCTGTTAAAAAGTCTAGGGGTTTCAACTGTGAGCTGCTCCCCAATTTTGGGCATAAGGTTTATCATATTATCATGAAGTATTTCACTTTAGAGGGGAAAATTACTATCTTTTACTACTATCCTCTACCATTCCTTAATCATATTAGAAATAGAGACCTTATTTCCATCCCATTCTACCTCTTCTTCTCATTGGAAAGCAACATCCTGGACATAAAAGAAAACAAAAACCTTGAGAAGTCGATTCCCATCCTGTACCAAGGCCTTTTACTCTATTTGTACAATTTATATAAAGCCATTTTCCCCCTACCTCAATCTCCCCTAATTACCATGGATATCACCTCATATGTTAGTCCTTCGGGAGCTAATAACCCCTCTCATCCCCCTCCCAATCGATCTAGGAGATTGATCTTATCCCCCATGATGGAAAGGGCCGCAAGAGGTGTGTGCAGAACCCATTTAAAAGATCCAAGGAATTAGAGGATTCCCATGTTTCTGATTCCTTGGAAGCAAATGATACGGTGGTGGACGATATCACTCCTGAAGTTGAGAAGAGGCTTAAGAAACCAAAAAAGTCAGGCAGTCAGGTAGGGTCAGAGGTTGAAATTGGTGGTACCATTCAGCGCTCCAACAAAATTTCTAAAGAAAAATGCAAAATATGACTCAGGGAGATGACCTCTGAGGACAAGATGCTTTCAGAGGATATGGATACCTCTGGCTCCTCTAGGTTGATTAAGAGCTCCTCGGTCAAGCATTTGAGCTCCCCCAAGTCTGGCAGCGTTCCTCCATTGAATCCCCCACTCGTGGTGAATGAAATCCCTCACAACAATACCTTGATCCCACCCTCTCCCCACACACAGAAGGTCAACTCCCCTTGCACTGAGCACGCTAGCATGGATGTGGCTAGGAATGACAGGTTCAAAGGATCTCTCAAGCGTAAATTCACTGAGCTGGACATTGAGATACTTGGTCTCAAGCAAGATATGAAGGAAATCAAGGCTCGCATTGCTAACTCCAATAAGTTTTCCCTTAAAGTGATGTAGGCATTGACTGTGACTTTCTGTAATGTGCAGGAGAACATTATTGGTGGTAAGCTAGAAGTTGATGAGGACAAAAAAGACCTCTTCCTATTTCTGTAGGAAGAATGGGCAGCCACCTTGATGTCCAAGCGATTGGGTGAGAGGACCTAGCTATTGCTAGTGCCATGGTGATTTTGTCTTCTTCTGGGCCCTTGGGTCCCAGGTTTTAGTTTTAGTTTTTCTATTATATGGTTAAGTATTTAAGTCTTTGGTTTAGCCCTGTGAGGCAGTTTATTGTTACTATGTTCAAGACTTTTTGGTTAAACTACAACTCTGGTTCTTTCTTTTTGTTAAGGATCTTCAAGCTTGTTTTTTTATAAAGGCAGACTGGACACTGTTACTTAGCTAATTATCTGGTGTGAAGCTAGTGGTGTTAATGTGCTCTTATTCTTCCCTGTTCCGTGGGCTAGCACCCTCTTGTTACTTTTTCTATCAAAAACAAGTGAGCATTTGCTTTTTTGGTTTCAAATAGAAATTCACTGTAAGGGAGATATCACAATAAATAATAGGTTAATTTTAAACCAATGTGTGTCATAGATTGTAAGAATATTGAAGTTAATGATTAAAAAATATTTTTTATTTATTAATTATAATGATTCATCATCTTCTTTTCTTAAAATATTTTATTTATATCATAGAGTTCAAGTATGATCTAAATTATAATTATAATTTATATTGATCAAGTTTAAGTTAAACTTTCACTTGTTGATAAAAAAATTTAGAAACTACACACAAAATGATAAATAAAAATCCATTTGAGCGCATGTGGGTTTAAAAAAAATTTTAAAAAATTAGTGAAGCTTTGGTTTATGACTTATAATTATACTACAAATAATTTTCATTCATCTAAATTTTGGTACATTTTCACTATCTTCCTTTTTTTGTTAATATTTATATTCAAGTATTGTAATACATTCTTTCCATAAATTTATTAGAATTGACCCAATGATATTTGGCATCAGCGACTAGTAGAGGAATTATGTAAAGCCTTCTTTTTCTCTGCATTATTTTTGCATCTTCTTCTATGCAAAATTTTCAAATACAATTCTCACTCATTATTGAATAATATACTCTTCTACTTCTTTAAATTTGTGTCCATGTGAAGATTGGTTAAATCTTTAGACTTCACCTCTTCTAGCCCTAGTGAATATGACAATAACCATTATTACCTTGGAATTCCTATATTCAATGTGGATAAATATTATGATGATGGATTAAATCCTTATTCTTCTATAAATTATAGTAGTTTATTCCTCCACAACAAGAGGATATACATATGTTAATATTCATAATGGTTCTCCTCTTTCAAACTTGGAGATAAGTCACAAACTTAGATTTAAGTTATATCTAAAAATGGGAACAATGGAAATGGTCTTTAGTGTATCGAAAAGAAGGTTAATGTCCTTGAAAACCCTATGCTACACTTTTATTTAATTGTCCTTGACTATTATTCATCTCTATCTATATCCCCTCCTCCCTTGGTTGTTTATATGACCTATTTTCATAAACTCAACATCAAAAGGGGGGATACTTCCTATTGCAAGTCTACTAAATTTTAATTTGGGTTCAACATAACCAACATTTGGTTTTATTTTTTGTTCATATATGAACCATTAATTTACTAGAAATAGTATAAATGATATACAAAATTCCTTTGTTATTTTTCTAGATATTTTCCATATTAATGAAAATAAAATGCTAAATGTTGGGATTATGGTTTCTTCAATAGTTTATCTTGCTAATATTTGTCAAATTATTTTAGACAAAATGGTTGTTTCTAAAGTTCATATTGGGTTTAAGAATTCTTCTATTATTTCTTTAGATAAATTTATTGTTGTTGATGTTGTTTTCATTCACATTGTACTTTTATGCCCCATCACCTTCTATTTTTTTTCTCTTTATGGGTTGTTAATGAGGTTTTACCACCCACTTCACCTTGTTCTTTATGTGTTGAGGATAGATCATTTTGGACATGAGTACGAAGAAGGGACAAATTGTAAAATTGGCTAATAACGTTAACTTTCCTAGTTTAAGAAAGGATGAATGTTATAAAGGTTTCCCTGAGTCCTAACTTTGATTACCTATTAGATAAATCTATTTTTTTATGTTGTTATGATTATCTTTTATTTATCAATTTAATTTAATTTTGATTTATAATTGGTGATGTAGCCCAAACCCTTCAAAACAATAACTTTGAAAAACACACAACACAGAAGTTTTAGAATGTCAGGCTCTTCATTAAACTACTCCAACTCTAATATGCCTCTACAATGCAAGAAAAACTACTTATTACAATTTCACAAATTACCATATTTGGCAGATTTTTGGGAAAAATAGATTTTTTCCATTTTTGGTAATTTTTGAAACCCATCCTACGAACTCTGATTTTTCCCAAGGAAAGCCCTCAACTAAGAAAAGATGAATTGCCAACTAATCAACTAGATCAAGAATATGATTTTAGATTTATTACAAAAACAACTTTCTAAAAAACTGGAAAAAAAACACAAAATTCCTATTTCGGAGGCCAAGATGATATTTCAGGCTCCCGAAAAAATTTCAAAACGGCCACCAATCAAGATGAGCTCCATCGCCAATCCAAATAGTTCCTCCTCACGCAACTACCTATAAAATTTCAGCCAAAACCCACATCTGAGTCAACAACCTTGATCCTTAGATGCTCCTACATCAATTGGTTGGGAACCTTCACATGTATATATATATATATATATATATATATATATATATATATATATAAAGAGAGAGAGATATATATAAATATATATATATATACATATATATATACATACATATATACATATATATATATATACATATATACATATATATAGATATATATACATACATA
>BSBK01012490.1:0-91378 GCA_027943335.1 Chamaecyparis obtusa | reverse complement strand
GAGAGAGAGAGAGAGAGAGAGAGAGAGAGAGAGAGAGAGGGAGAGAGAGAGAGAGAGAGAGAGAGAGAGAGAGAGATTTGGATGAGAGCTAAGCTAAGTTTTTCATAGAGATGGGGTGAAAACCAAGTGATTTGGGATAAAATGAGTTAAAACCCTTTTGGAATCCTTTTTCCAGCTTCAATTTGACCTTAGAAATCCATGATGGATTATGGGAAGTAACCCTGCTGAGGGCTTCCTAAAACCTGAAATTTTGCTAAGTCTGGAATTTTTCAAATCTAGAATTTGTAGCTTAACTTCTATAAAGATGGATCCTATTCCAAACATCCTAGAAGCATTAGATTTTATAATTTATACAAATATAACTTAAAGTATAATAAATTAAATAAATCAAACTTATACTTAAATGTTATATTTGTATAAATGACTCTCTCTCTCTCTCTGTGATGAGGAAGAGAGAGAGAGAGAGAGAGAGTCATTTATACAAATATAAAAATCTATGTCTTACATATTGTGCACACCCTATAGGGCATGCACACTGTGTAAATTTATGACTTTCATAGTGCGCACGTGCTATGAAAGTCATAGATTTAAATAGTGTGCACACCCTATAGGGCGTGCACGCTATAAGGGTGTGCAAGCTTTGTAAAGCATTTGAATTTACCAATCCTAAGGCTTGGATTTTCCGTGGAGATCCAACCCAAAGGCTTGGAGGATTGAAATAAGCCTGAGACATGTTTTCCAGTAGACATACAAAAAAAATGACATCTTTTTTTGTGCGCTCCTCATTAGGCTTACTCATGGCTCAAGAACACAAAAATCAGATGACGTGATATTGCAGATATCTCTAGTAGCTATCTAAGCATATAGTTTATTTTGAATTATGATTATGTTAAGTTTTTCAACTCTAATTTCTTTTGTGTGTATGTCCATTTTTGTTAAAAACCAACATGCAGTATTTTGGGCATAGATTTTGTCTCCATTGAATTTTGCAACAAGTTACATTTTTAGAAACTAGACTCAATTCTACACACTTTAAAAAAAGAAAATTTAATTTTTTATTAGTTTTAAATGATTTATAGGGGAGCACATAGAAATTTCATGTTTTCAGGATGTGTGCACTTTGTAAATTCATCAATAATTATACGTTCATCAAAAAATTACCAAAACAATCCAAGATAAACTACATGGTGTTAGCTAACTTCTCACTAGAATGATTAAAAAAATTCAAAAAAAAAATTAACATTTTAGGTAGCGCACACCAGATGCTATGTTATGTTTTTGGACAAAAAATAGGATCACTTTTTGTGCTCTCCCTTTTTGAGGGCCTTAATTTGCACCATTTTCAAAATAAGTTAGTAGTTTAGGAACTAGATTCAGAGTATTACATCTCTTTTTTTGTCGCATCTTAAAATTTTGGGTCTAAATATCTTCAATTTCTTGTTGAAGTTCAGAGTTTTCTGATTTCAGGAAAAAAGTGGCATCTTATACCCCCCTTTTGGTCCCCCATCTTTGTGCACTTACCCACAAGTGATTATAATCAAAATTGGAGTTGTCAATGAAACCACGAACAAACTCCCAAGCCTTCCAAATGGACCTAAAGACCCAAGTGCATTGAACAGTCACAGGGAACCGACCAACAACCAAGTCACAGAAAGGGAGACCTTTCCGAGACTTGGCAGCCTTAGGAGCACCATTATGGATGTTATTTCTGATAAGAACCTTCCAAGGTTCATTTCCTTCAAAATCTTGGAAGATCCATTTGGAGGCAAGGGGCATTCCTCGAAGTCTACTCAGATCCTTCAGGCCAAGCCTGCCAAGCTTTTTATCTAAATGGCACCAATTCCACTTAACCACATGAGCTATTCTATTCCCCTTACCATCAAACCAAAGGAAGTGTCAGATAGCCTTTTGGATTTCAAATATTTGATAGTTTCCAAACATCCAAGTAGAGGAGTACTATATGTTGTAAGAAGAAAGGAGTTTCTGGAAAACTTGAACCCTTCCAGAAAGGGAGAGAACTCTATTATTCCATTTGTTAATCTTTGTTTTCAATCTTATATTTAACCCAAAGCCACATATCTTATAGAGAAGGGGAAACCAAGAAAGGAATACCAAGGTATCTAACAATCTTATTAGGTCCCCCCAGGCAAAGCCAAAGTGTTCAAGCTAGTCGGGGGGTTTCTCTTTCCAACCAAGCATAATGGATTTGGAGCTGGAAATATGGGCCCTAGAAGCTTTACCAAAGATTTCAACTTTTTTATTGAGGCATTGAATGTTATGTTGTGAGAGCTCTAGAAAAAGAGAGATGCTATCAGCTAATTGAATGTTAAGTAGCTTAGAATTATCAGGCAGATAAATCCCGCAAACTCTAGGGGAAAGGGTATCATCTCTAAGGAGGTAAAATAAAGCATCTGAAGTAATAAAAAATAGGGCAGGAGCAAGGGGGAAACCCTATCTAATGGACCGAGAAAGTAGGATGGGTTGGGAAAAATTACCATTGACCTCAATCAAAGCAGCGGCATCCTTGAGAAGGATTTGGATGTATACTTGCAGAAAATATTGGGGAAGCCAAACGCACTAAGCATCATGAGGATAAAAACCCATTCCACCCTATCGTAAGCTTTCTCAAAATTGATAAGGAGAATAACAGTGTCTTTCTTAGAGGACTTGGCCCATTACATAGCCTCCCAGCTAGTAACAAGGTTTTCAAGAATATACCTACCCTTGATAAAATCCCGTTTGGGTAGAGCAAATGAATTTGGAAAGAATTTTTTTAAGGCAAGAGGCCAGGACTTTGGCAAGGATCTTATAGGAGAGGTTAAGAAAAGTAATAGAATGTCAATTTTTAATAAGAGATTTGTCACAAATTTTAGGGATAAGCTTGATGATGCCCATGTTAATAGAATTCCCCAAGGTACCATTAAAAAAATCTTCTGAGTACAAATCATGAAGGTCTTGAGTGATCTAGTCAATATTGGTTTTATAAAATTCAGTAGGGAGCCCATCCGGGCTAGGGGCTTTGTTGTCTTTAAGTTTCAAATGGCATTAGAGATTTCTTGAGGAAAAACCATAGCTTGAAGAAGGAGGGAGTTAGTTTTAGAGATCATATTGGGGATGAGACGTATGCATCTATTCCTAATGTCTTTTGAGGCCTCAGTATCTTTTGGGATAAAAAGGGTTTTGTAGAATATTTTGAAAGCATTAGTGATGTCATGGAGGGTCAAAAGTTCCTTATCCTCCACAATAATTATGTCAATTCTTTCTTTTCTCTGCTTATGTTTAAAAAGGTTAAAGAAAATTTTGGATCCTTTATCACCATACTGAAGCCAATGGTTGTGGGCTCTAATAAAGGTACCTCTGATTTTAACTTGTTGGTGTTTCCTAAGGGAATCCCTAGCAAGAGAGACTTGTTCAGCTAAATCAAGGGAGGTAGGTTGAGACTGAATACTGCTCTCTAATGAGTGAATTCAATCAGTAAGCAAATTCTCCTTGCATCTATAATCTTTGGCCTTCTATTGACTAAAGGTTTGGAAGATCTTCTGCCAAGATGATATATTCAGATTCCATCTACTAGTATGCGAATGAGTCTTGTTCTACAAGTTAAATAATCTAATCATTTTAATGGCAATAAGGACATCTTGATCACCTAAAAGGGAATTATTGAGGATAAATTTCTGACTGACTAGGGAAGTGGCAGGGATGGAGTTTCTAAAATTCACATTGGCTAAACTGGGGTAATGGTTAGAAAGAGTAGTAGGGTGGGCAGCAACCGCAATACTAAACTGGTTAGGGGAGAAGGAGAAAAAATTACTGTTAGCATAAAACCTATCAAGTCTAGAGTAATTAAATGTGATTAGGTCCTTGTTGAAAATTGCACCAAGTATACCAAAGGGCCGAAGTATCAAATTTGATGCCATCAAGAAGGTCAAACAAATGGACATGTTTAAACCTATCCAAGTGAGTTTTTTCAAGGCCTTCCAATTCAAAAGGGGTTCCTCCAATCTTATCATCAGGATTTTCAATCATATTAAAATCACCACCAACAACCCAAGGAATATTAGGCAGGGTGGTCATCCAATCCCAAAGGAGAATCCTTTCTTTATAGTCATTAGGAGCATATAGAGAGAAAACACCAAAAGAGGAGCCATTAACAGTTAGAATGACCCAAGCCACCCTATTACAAGGCGAGATACCTGAGTCAAAAATATGGCTTGTCCATTTAGGGTTAAGAAAAAGGGAAACTCCACCTTTTCCTTTAGGGTGGTTACTAAAAATCTTAAAAGCATCTTTCCAGATACAGCTAAGGGCAACATCAAGGGAAAAACCAATGACTTTAATCTCTTGCAGCATCAGAAAATTAGTATTATTATGATAATTCATAAATCTCTTAATAATGAACTTATGATTCGAAGACTCGAGGCCTCTAACATTCCATGAGATGAACTTCATGGGGAAATGTGGTTGAGAGAGCTACTAGGGAGACCTAAAAGATCTCCATTCTTCTTTTTACTCTTAGACCCGATAGGTCTGCCTTTCTTCTTAGTAGAAGAATTTTTAATAATCTCATCATCATCATCACTTACCCCAGCTAGGTCAATTTTAGAATCCAACTTGTCTTTGATGGCATAATCATGAGGTTGGGATCTCAACAAAGCAGAGATTGGAGAGACATTTTTTAGGTTAGGCTTAGCATAGACAACTTCAATGACCAAATTATCCTCAATTTTGTTAAGAGAAGAAGACTGGGGCTAGGAAATGAAATCATCCAAAGCAACCTCTAAAGAAGTAATGGAGCCAAGATAGATAGTTAGCTCAGGCATACATATATTATTGTCATGCTTATCTTTCATTATGGTATCAATGTCCTTGTTAGTATTGACTCTGTCAAAGTTATCATGTGAGGAATTATGAGGAGATTCTTCAATCATGAGCAACAAGCTACTATTGAAAATCTCAAATTGGTTGGATCTAGAGTTTCTAGAGCGTATTTTCTCCAAACAAAGTTGTTGAGCATTTTTCCGTCTACATTTCCTATTTGAAATAGTTTGAAATTCATCAAGGATTGGTGACTTAGGAAAAGTTAAATCTTTAGAAGCATTTTCAGGGACCTTAGGGGAATTATTATTCTCAAACTTTGAGCTAGAGGCCGGGTTTGAAGTGGTAGGATTCTTATGGTTATTATCAAGAGCAATTAGATCTGGTGATGATTTAGGGTTACCATTAGAGGAAGATGTCTTTAGGTTTTTCATATTGGTCAAAGAATCTTTAACATTATTAGGGTTTCCTGATAACTCAATCAAGCTAGGTTTCCTATGATTAAAATTAATAGGGTAGTTCTTCCTGAGATTCCCTTCTCCTTTACAGAGAAAACAAGCATTTAGCCCACCAAGAATCTCCATAGGTAAAATGAATATATCCCCACTAATGTTAAGCTTAAGGCCCGAAGGGATATCAACTCTAGGCTTGATAGAAATGAGAATCCTAGCATCAAGGTTAGGAACCAGATGGGAGGTTTCATCAATTTGGATTATTTTCCCATACTCTTCTAGAAGTTAACATAGAAATTTCCAAAGAAAATGAGGGACATCCCTTAGAATGACCCACCTAGGGCAAGAGAGAGCAAGGACCTCTTCGTTAACCACCTCCTAAGACCAGGCTAGGGCACAGAAGGAAGTTCTCCCAACCATCCAGTAGTGTCGCTTAAGGGCTTCTAGATGAGATTCATGATTACTAAAGAAAATAATGTAAAGTCCACACTAGATCTGCCTACAAAAAGAGATCTTTAGGCCAAGTTTTAGGTTCCAAAGACTATGAAACCAGTCATCAAGGAATTTCCATGGTGGACATTTTTCCACATCAACACAAGAAAATAAAATGGTCGTATTGCTTAACCAAGTTTTTTCCAAAGTAATTTCAAGAAACATGTTAGCACTTGTAAAAATTTTCATGGCTCTTGCACTTTTTGTTCTAGTCTCTGCAGTTGTTTTTAGGTCCCTGGCATAAACTCTTGGTTCAAAATTTTGAAAAACTAGCCATTACATTGAAAAAACACTAAGTCATGCCTTGGCTTCATTCTAATTTCAAGTTACTTTTTTAGGCTACTTAAAAACCTTTTAACGCATGTATGCATAGTATTTCCTAGTCAGTCATAAGTTCTCCAAGTCCCTAGCGGTCATATCCTTTTATTCTGCGACCTGGCAAACAAGCATTCATGTAATCTCTTGATATCTGGTGGTTACAAGAAAACTTTATGCGACCCCGCGAGCGGCTTGTTTCCTCTTCAGTCACTAATTCACTAAATGGTGGTCCCTCTTTATAGGTGATAGCATATGTGGACTTGTGTCAGAAGCTTGCTGATGTGTCATGTAGTTATTGGTTGCCAAAGGTGACTTGTATCCTGTCAGCGGGCTCTGGCTTTTAGCTCATCTTGATCCAACAATTGTCATAAGAGCACAACGGATGTGCCAGAGGTATGCGGTTTTGTGATGGCCATTGATTTCCTTGTATGACATTACCTTTTTCTACAGGCGGGTCCACTGACATGTATGCACATGTGGCATCTCCTCATTGGCTGAAAGAATTGTTGATGTGGCAGAGATGTTAGAGTGTCCTTCAAGCAAAGAAATTTCTACATGTCTGCTTGCCAGATTTTGCAACGTGGTGGCTTCTGATTTGTCAAGCTTTTTACTCAGTAGGGTGGGGCCAGGCTTCACATCATCAAGCAATAGATTCTAGATCGACGAATGGTGTATAAGCGAATAGAATCTTTTGAGCCCTTCAGATCATGCGCCATCTATCCGATCTTCTAGATGTTCATGTCAGAATATGGGTGGGTCCAAAATTACACGTAGGCACAGTTGGCGGCTTTGATTGGTCCACAATTTAATGTGTTGGCAATTGTCAATGGGACCTAAATTTTTGACTTGTCAGAGGGTCCTGACATCCATAGTTAATCCAATGGTAGGCATAAGTTCTCATGAGATGTGTCAGACCTACGAGATCTTATGCCAGTCGTTGATCTCTTCTGTCTCAGGCATTGCTTTGGGTTGGGTCCTGTGTTAGAGTGATTAGGTGGGATCAGCATATCAGATGGTGACATGTGGCATATTTGTGGGCCCGTGTGTGGGTCTAAATGGTTTGGCGATCCTAAAAATTTGGTTTAGTGGCTCTGACATGTGTTTCAAGTGTTCACTCATTCAGGTGATTAAATGGTCATGTTTCAAATGTCTTGGCGGCTCAGCGAACAAGTGTTCATGCATTCTCCAAGTGGTTTAGCGATGGTGAAAAATATTACGTAAATAAGTGAGAAGGTCTTCAATTTCCAATTTTCCAGATAAAGTGGGGCCGATTTTCTTTCATCTGATAGGGGATCAATCGGATAGTTGTCTTATAATCTAATAGAGCCCTTCTGACACATGCGAACTTAAGATGACCGTTGATCTTCTTGTAGGCAGGCCTAGGTTTTGGTCTAAGATTTTGGCGGTTCTAACAAAGGTTTCTAGTGGCCTGACATATTTTCAATGGGTTTCACTCATTCGCAAAGAAAGATAGAAATTCTCCAAATGGTCAAGCAATTTTGCAAGCAGTGGTCACGTAGTCGCTATTATTTTTAGTGGTAACTTAAGATATTATGTGAATTGGCCATAAGTCTTTCAGTCACCAATTTTCCAAATGTGGCTGGGATGAGTTAAGTTTCTTCTGTCGCCAGTTCACGAGGTTAAATGATGAGTTAGAGTTTCTTTTCATGAATAGAAAATGCTTTGTCACCAGTTCACTGAGAGCTAACCCGGGGTGTTTGGATGGGTTAAAGACATAAAGCCCGCAAAGCATGAAGATCAAACGGTTATGATATAAATTTGATCTCAGTTCAAATATGGATCATTGATTTGTTGTTGGCACTTGGAAATGACCATTGAATTTCAAATTCAAATTTGCAGAGGGTTTCAAGCAACAGAAGGTACCAAAATTTATGGTTTTAGTGGCCGATCTTGATTGGTTTGGTGGCGTTGGTTGTTTCAGACTATTCTGAGGGTCCCCATGGTCGATGGCATGATGTTTTTGTACTAGGAGAAGTATGGTTTTATGCTTGACATGTGTTTGCAAGAGGCCGATTTGACTAGTTTTCATGCAAATTCCTTCTTGTCCTTTACTGTCCTCGTAGATTTTGATGATTGCAGATCCATCTGAGATTCATTTTCTCCGGGTTGCTTATGTTTCTTCCCCTATAGTAAATTCTGATGTGGTTTTTTGGTTGGTTGAGTTGTTGAAACCCCAACCCTAGTCACCCGAAGCTTGATGCATCCTCTTTGAGGATTCCATGGTGACTAGGGGTATAAGTAGTGAAGTGTTTTATTTTGAAAGGGTTCTATTTTTTATTAGTTCCAGGGAGTTGCAGCAGGCTGTATCATATTGTATGTAGATTGAATAGAATTCCCTTGTAGCCTTTTGCAAGTTATTGAAATGGTTTTCTCTCTTCTCTGCTTTGAACATGTACATGACTCATCATACTTAATATAATTATTTCAAGCTTTCAAGTCTCTCCTTGGTGTCAATCTTGTGAATTCTATATTTTTTGATCCATTGCATAGGGTTACCTTTGTATATGTTCTAGTCTTCAGTTCTTGATCTAGGATCAAGTGAAATATACTTTGGATAGGACATAGATTCATTTTGATTTGTCTACAGAAGGATATTATAAGTAGTGGATGGGCTGGAATATTTATGTTTATGGCTATGAGTCTTTGACAATAGTTGGTTCATGTTTCAATGTCTGTATTTGAGATTTTCCCAATGGATAATGGCACTGATCAGGGATTATTATATTCAGTTGAGTTCAATGCTTGATTGGCCTTGTTTATTTCTTTCCATCTTTATATATCAACACCTTTCCAAGTTTTTATTATATTTGGTTGATAGTAGTAGTACCCTATAGTAATGGAGAGTCAATGAATGTGAGGTTAGCATTTAGCACTTTCGTACTATTCAATCTGTTGTTAAGACCCAGTCTTTAGTGTGTGAAGTATACTTTTCACTGGGCTAGGTGCACTCGCCTTGGTTTTTGCAGAGCCAGAAGTGAAGAGGGCAGTCTTGTCCCTATAGTTTGTCCAATTACCCTAAGATCCTTATACATTTTGGAACTAACCAATCCTAAAATCAACCTAAGGGTATATTGGTAGCCTGTGAGCATAAGCGTCCATTTTGAACACCAACAAGATGGTGACTCTGTTGGGGACATGTCACACAATTCTATCCTAACCAGTAGGTCATCATTGGAAACATAGGGTTATTCTTGTCCCTTGTCTTGTGAAACTCATTTGGATATTTATTAGTGAGGAAATATTATTGTAAGATTCCCAATATTCTTGGGTGGTGACTCAAACATCTCTATAGCAGTGCTAGTTAGTAGATTTTTACAAATGAGTTATAGAGCTACTAGGTCTCAGAGAAAGGATCATCCTAAAAACATAATGGAAGAAGGTATTCCAAGAACTTCTAGGCCTAGTCAGACTAGGGGAGGAAAGAAGAAAAGAAATGTCTCTCATACTTGGAAAAGTAAAAAGATACAAGACAAGAAACTCAAACCAAGCCTAGTCAAGAAGAAAATATTTCAAAATATGAAGAGGCTGTTGATTTGGGGATAAACCAGTATGAGTATGAATTTCAAGTGGGAGATGATGAGTCTGAGACTACTCTCCCGGAATCAGAGGAGATCTTTGAAGAGGTCTATGAACTAGAAAGAAGAGTCCAAGAACAAGTTTCTATCAGGCAACAAAGAGAAAAGGACAAAGAAGATAGAGTAAGACAAGCCATGATAAGGGTTGATCAGCTAAAGAGGCAGTTGTTAGATTTGGAGGCAATTAATTTTGTCCCAGAGCCTAAAAGAGCAAAGGAACAGCCTATTGTGTATAAAAGACATGAGATAACGAATCCTAGAGATAAGGGTAAACAGAAAGCTATTGGAGTTCAAATCAATGAACAAGTTCATGTGGAAAACCCATTAGAGAAAAGGTTGAGATTAGATGCAGACCTTGAGAATGCTAGAAAGGAAAAAGAAATATTAGATAAGGAATTGGAGAAAGCAGAATTGGAGGCTACTACTACAGAAATAAGAAAATAGATTGAATTTCTCAAGCATACCTCAGGACCTTCAAATGTCGCTACTTCCTTTTTGGGACAAGATGGAAATCATGGTAATCTTGCAACTCAAAAAATGGCATTCTAGGTGCTGCTAAAATCCCTGCTGGTTCAAACACAAGGACATCTACATCTCAAGGAATAGATCCACCTCATGGAGTTCCTATTCATGAAAGGTACAAAAAACTTATCTTTCTTGGTATTCCTGGTTATCCTAATGTAATTCCTAATGAAATTAGAAAGAAACTCCCTAAGTTTACTGGAAATAATGTCATCACATGTGAGGAACATCTAAATAACTTTATAGATGTAATAGATGATTATAATATTGAGCCTGATGCTATTATAATGAATTTATTTGTACAATCTCTGACTGAGGATGCTAGGGATTGGTGTAGAGGATTTCCCCATGCTAGTATAGGATCTTGGAATGAATTTAAGAATTGTTTCAAGGAACATTATGGAGATAAAACAAATGAGGGTTTTATTTTGAATGAATTCAATAACATAAAGAAAAATCAAAATGAAGAGGTCCTTGAATTTAATATAAGATTCCAAAAGGCTATGCATAGGCTCTTACAAGTTATCAGATTAGATGATAGGGTGTGTCTTGTGACATACTTAAATGCTTTTGATGCAAAAATGGGTTGCCTCTTAAGGGATAAGAACCCTAGAAACCTTGGGGAGGCTTACAAGTTGGCAATCAACATAGAAAGTAATTGAAGAATATTAGGAAAAATAAGGAGAAGAGATGATTATAGGCCTCAAGTGCAAAATAAGAAAGAAATGGGAAGGTCTGATAATTTGAAGCCTAAGGAGGAGGATAATCTAAAGCAAATTCTAAGTGGTTTAGAGAGTCTAAAGCCTAATGAAAAAAGAAACAATAGGGTTGCAACAAATGACCGGCCAGCTTCAAGTAATTTCAGCAAGCAACCAAGAATGCAGAATTACCTATACAATACTCAGTGGAAGGATGGAAAGCCCATTTTTCCAATTAAAAGGGATAGCGTTGATGATAGGATTCCTAATCCTTTGCAAAGAAATTGAGTTAACATGAATAATGATATCCCATGGTGTACTATTTGTCAATCTCCTCATAGTCCAGAGCATTATGTTATTGCTTTAAATTTATCTAATAACCAAGAACAAGATGAGCAATATGATAAGAGCAGTTGTGGAATGACTTCTTCACATGCATGGGATGAAGTTGACTCTACTGATGATGAGGAAGAAGAATTTGATGATGTTGGATGTGGTGCAATGAAGTGTGAGGAACATGTTTCCTTAAGGAGACCCTCTGATGAAGAAATTGCACAAATCACTGCAGACATGGTCACTCAAGCTAGGAGTAATTATAACTTGAGAAATAGGACAGTTGGAAACACAAATGGTAAACTTGGTAGCATGTTTATTAAGAATTTAGAAAGGAGTACACAACAACATGAGGAAAAAGAAAAAGGTGCTGGTGTTGTCAGTCAGGTTAAAATAAAAAAGAAGAGTGGGCCTACTGCAATACTTAAGGATAAAGTAAAGACATCAGAAGTAGCTATTCCCATACCTCAAAAGGAAGATGAATTTGTGCAAAAAGGTAAATTTGACTTGATTGTCCAAAAGGACGATAAAGATATCTCTGAGATTAAGGAAGACATTGGTAACCATACATATGTTCCCATTGATATGACTAAATTGCTTTCACAAATAACTGTCAAGGTTCCACTTTTGGAAATGATGAGAATAGAAGAACACAAGGTCAGGGCCTTGGATTGGTTAAATGGTGCTTCTTCAATAAAGGTCCAAGAAATGAGTAGGAATGATAAGGATGTGGCTTCTTTAGATGACACACCTGATGGTAAAAATGAAGAAATTGTCTCTAAGATCCCTCAAATATTTTTGAATGCAAATGTTGTAAATGGTGCATCAGGGATAGTTGATCCTTTTTTCTTGTCCCTTATGATAAACGACAAATTGTTGAAGAATTGCATGATTGATTCAGGAGCATCAAACACTGTCATGCTTGCAGAAATCATGAAGTCACTAGGACTAAAGGTTGATACACCTCATGGGAGATGCCAAGCTATGGACTCAAGAGAAGTGCTAGTTATTGGTACCATTAAGGCTTTGCCTTATAAATTAGCTACATTTCCTGGCAAACAATTAACTATGAGTGTTCTTGTAGTTGATATTCCTCCTCAATATGGAATGTTGTTATCTAGAAAATGGAGTGCCTCTATGGGAGGAAGTGTTCAATGTGATTTGTCTTTTGCTACTTTAAGCATTGAAGGAGAAAGTGTGAAAGTTTCAAGGGAAGCTATAACCCCTCATATGATTGAGGAGGATGAAGATGACAACATGAATTGCTTTGTTGACACTGATATTGGTTCTTTTCAAGTTCAGGAGAGAGGGGTGCAAGAAAAGGTCAAGCCTATCCTTTTGGCTGATAATGAGAGTAATATGGCAAAAGGAAATGTTTTATGGACCTTGTATTTTGATGGAGCAAGTTCTAAGGAAGGTGTCGGAGCAGGAGTGTTGTTGATATCCCCTAGTGGTAAGACTTTTAAGTTTTCCTTCACTCTCTTGTTCCTTTGTACAAATAATGTTGCTGAATATGAGGCCCTACTAATTGGTCTGAGACAAGCATCAAAACATGGAATCAAACATCTTAGGGTGATTGGTGATTCTGAGTTAATAATTTCTTAGATTAGATCAAGGTATGCATCAAAGAATCAAAGGCTGAAACAATATAGAAATGCTATTTGGGATGAAATTGAAGGTTTCAGTGCCTTTGGTATTGATTGGGTGGATAGAAGCCAAAACAAGATGGTTGACTTATTGGAAAACATAGCATTAAGGCCAGAGGATATTACCTTTGCAGGGATATCCAGGATTGAGTGTAAGCCTAGGCCTTCTATCCCAGACAATGTTGAAAATTGGCAATTATTTTCTAATTATCAGGATATACTAAGGTTTTTGTAGTGTGAATCTCATTTTGATGGTCAGGAGATGGATTTCAGCACTTATGTTGACATAAAAAATGGAAAATAAAATGTTCTTGGGAAGGAAGTTTTGCAATTAAAGTCAAATAGGATCCCAAGAGGATTGGTTTCTCTTGAGAGGGCATTTGATGATAAAGAAAGGACATGTTTTCCTAAATTTGTTGATAAGATAAATAATTTGGAGGAAGTGAATTTAGGAACAAGTCAAATACCTAAGAATGTTTATATAGGTAAATGTTTGTCCCAAAGGACTAGGAATAATATAATTGATCTTCTCAAAAAATTTAGACATGTCTTTGCATGGTCTTATGATGATTTGAAAGCTTATAGAGAAGATTTATTCCAGCATGAAATACCATTGAAGGAAGGTACTAAACCTTTTAGGAAGAAATTAATGCCTTTGAACCCTACCTTGGAACCAAAAATGCAGGATGAACTCAAAAGGATGATGGATGCTAGCATCATTAAGCCTGTCAGACATTCTACTTGGGTGTCAAACATGGTTCCAGTTAGGAAAAAGAATGGTGACATTAGGTTATGTGTTGATTTTAGGAATTTGAATGTCAATTCTTTGAAGGACAATTATGGTTTGCCTAATATGGAAAATATGTTGCAGAAGGTTACTAGATCAGAGTTAATGTCCATGATGGATGGTTTCTCTGGATATAATCAGGTCATGGTCAAGGAGTCAGAACAATTCAAGACTGCATTTACTACCCCTTGGAGAACATATGTTTATGTTAGAATGCCTTTTGGTCTAACAAATGCAGGAGCTACTTTTTAGAGAGCTATGGATGTGCCCTTTGTAGATTTCATAAACAAGTTTCTAGTGGTGTATCAGGATGATCTCACAGCATATTCAGAAAAGGAAGATCAGCATTGTGAACATCTTGTGAAAAAATTTATTAGAGCCTTGGAGTATGGGATTTCCTTGAATCCAAAGAAGTGTTCCTTTGGTGTTGTGGAAGGCAAGCTCTTAGGACATATTATGTCCAAGGATGTAGTGAGAATTGAGCCTGAAAGGGTTATGGCTATAGATAAGCTTTCACCACCTAGAAATGTTAAAGGAATAAAATCCTTCTGTGGGAAAGTAAACTTTCTGAGGAGATTTGTTACAAATTTTGGAGAAATCAGTATCCCTATCTCTAGGATGTTCAAAAAGGAGGAAAAGATTGAGTGGAATGAAGAAGCAGGTGAATCTTTCAGAAATATCAAAAAGGCCATCAAGGATGCTCTAGTTTTGAGGACACCTGATTATGGTAAGCCCATGCAGATATTTTCTTTTACTTCTTGTCATATAGTTGCAGCAGTTTTATTGCAAAAGAATTCAAATGGATATGAACAACCTATATCATTTTTTAGTAAATCCCTACAAGTAGCAAAATTGAAATATGATATTATTGAGAAACAGGCTTATGCCCTAATTAAAGTTGTCAAGGCTTTTCGATGTTACCTTTTGGGAGCTAAGGTGGTTGCTTATGTTCCTAGTGTTGCAGTTAAGGATATATTGGTGCAATAAGAAGTTTTAGGGAAAAGATGTAGATGGATCAATAGGATCCAAGAATTTAATATTGATATCCAGATTACAAAGTTGGTAAGAGGCTTAGGTCATGCAAAATTAATGGCACAAAGAAATTTAATTGCAAATCATGTGAATGTGTTAGAAGAAGAACAAAGGCCATATATTTGTGATATGGATTGTTGTGATTGGTACAAGGATGTTATTGGTTACTTACAGAAATTGGTCCTTCCTCCTAAGATGGATGAAAATAGAAGAACTATCAAGTTGCAATCTGCAAGGTATGCCATTATACATGGTAAGTTGTGGTGGAGAAGCAATGAGGGAGTATTGCTGAAGTGCATAGATCATGAGAGATCTGAAGCTTTGTTAAAAGAAATGCACCAAGGTGTTTGTGGAGGACACTATATGGAAAAGACCACGGCTCACAAGATCCTTAGGTCTAGGTTTTGGTGGCCTACAATTTTTAAGGATACATATCAGTTTGTGAGAAAATGTGATGCATGTCAAAGATTTGCTGGAAAGTTGAAGTTTAATGGAAATTTTCCACTCAGGCTTGTTGCAGTTTAGGCTCCTTTCCAGAAGTGGGGTATAGACTTTATTGGAGAAATTCCAAACAAATCTAGTGGTGGACATTCTTACATACTAGTGGCAACAGACTATTTTACCAAGTGGGTTGAAGCTATCCTTACTAGAAAGGCTACTAGCAAAGTGGTGACAGATTTTGTGATGCAGAACATCCTTACCAGGTTTGGTTTCCCAGAGGTAATTGTGGTTGATAATGCAATGTGTTTTAGATCATAGGAATTTAGTGATTTTTGTTAGCAATATGGGATACACATTTCATTTTCTTCCCCATATCATCCACAAGGAAATGGCCAGGCTGAGTCCAGTAATAAAAGTCTAATTAAGATTCTCAAGAGAGTGTTGGATAAGAATAAGAAGGCCTAGGACTCAAAGCTATGGTGGGCACTTTGGGCTAACAGGGTAACTGTAAAGAAAGCCATAGGTTGTGCTCCATTTGATTTGGTATATGGAATAAGTGCTAGATTGCCTCAAAATAATATATTGTAGATGTATAAGTTCATTCAAGCATATGATGAAGATTTAAATGATGAAATGAGAGTAAGAATGGATGAACTGATCCAATTGGAGGAGGTAAGGAGAGATGCACATGAAAGAAATGAGGCATTTTAGAGACAATGTAAGAATTTTTTTGATAGGAGGGCTACCCAGAGAAGCTTTGAAATTGATGACCTTGTCTTGATGTGGAATGCCAGGTTAGAAGATAAGGGGAAGCATGGAAAGTTTGATCCAATTTGGTTGGGCCCTTATCTTATTGAAAGAAAATGGGGGACAGATTCTTATGTTCTGAAAGATTTAACTAGTGGTACTTTGGAATTGCCTATTCATGGATAGTTCCTAAAGTTTTACTTCTCTTGAAATATCCTTTCCATGAGCAATAGTTTAGGTTTCCCTTGTATAGTTGTTTGTTTTTTCTTTTTGGGCTGAAATTTTGAGTTGGTCTACTCTTCTAAGAGATTCTAGCTTGCTCGTTATATCTATAGGAGATACACATCCCCGAGTATGAGCCATTGTTAGCACTTGTAAAAAATTTCATGGCTCTTGCACTTTTTGTTCTGGTCTTTGCAATTTTTTTTAAGTCCCTGGCATAAACCCTTGGTTCAAAATTTTGAAAAACTAGCCATTACATTGAAAAATCACTAAGTCATGCCTTGGCTTCATTCTAATTTCAAGTTACTTTTTTGGGCTACTTAAAAACCTTTTAACGCATGTGCACATAGTATTTCCCAGTCAATCGCAAGTTCTCCAAGTCCCTAGCGGTCATATCCTTTTATTCTGTGACCTAGCGAACAAGCATTCACATAATCTCTTGATATCTGGTGATTATCGACAAACTTTATGCGACCCCATGAGCCACTTGTTTCCTCTTCAGTCACTGATTTGCTAAATGGTGGTCCCTCTTTATAGGCGATAGCATATGTGGACTTGTGTCAGAAGCTTTCTGACATGTCATATAGTTATTGGTTGCCAAAGGTGACTTGTATCTTGTCAGCGGGCCTCGACTTTTAGCTCATCTTGATCCAATGGTTGTCGTAAGAGCACAAGGGATGTGCCAGAGGTATGCGCTTTTGCAATGGCCATTGATTTCCTTGTATGACATTACCTTTCTCTACAGGCGGGTCCACTAACACGTATGCACATGTGGCATCTCCTCATTTCCAAAAGAATTGTTGATGTGGCAGAGATGTCAAAGTGTCCTTTGAGAAAAGAAATTTATGCATGTCTACTTGCCAGATTTTGCAATGTGGTGGCTCCTAATTTGTCAAGCTTTTTACTAAGTAGGGTGGGGTCAGGCTTCATGTCATCAAGCAATAGATTCCAAATTGATGGATGGTGTATAAGCACATAGAATATTTTGAGCCCTTTAGATCATGCACCATCTATCCGATCTTCCAAATGTTCATGTCAAAATATGGGTGGGTCCAAAATTACACGTAGGCGTAGTTGGCAGCTTTTGATTGGTCCATGATTTAATGTGTTGGCAATTGTCAGTGGGACCTAAATTTCTGACTTGTTAGAGGGTCCTGACATCTGTAGTTAATCCAATGGTTGGCATAAGTTCTCATGAGATGTGTCAGACCTATGAGATCTTATGCCAGCCATTGATCTCTTCTATCTCAGGCATTTATTTGGGGTGGTTCCTGTGTCAAAGTGATTAGGAGGGATCAGCATATCAAATGGTGACATGTGGCATATTTGTGAGCCCGTGTGTGGGTCTAAATGGTTTGGCGGTCCTAACAATTTGGTTTAGCAGCTCTGACAGGTGTTTCAAGTGTTCGCTCATTCACGTGATTACATGGTGATGTTCTAAATGTCTTGGCAGCTCAGCGAACAAGTCTTCGCGCATTCTCCAAGTGGTTTAGCGATGGTGAAAAATATTACACAAATAAGCAAGAAGGTCTTCAATTGCCAGTTCACCAGATAAAGTGGGGCCAATTTTATTTCATCTGACAGGAGATCGATCTAACAGTTGTCTTATAATCTGATAGAGCCCTTCTGACACATGCGACCTTAAGATGACCGTCGATCTTCTTGTAGGTGGGCCCAGGTTTTGGTTTGAGATTTTAGCGGTTCTGACAAAGGTTTTTAGTGGCCTGACATATTTTCAATGGGTTTCACTCATTCGCAAAGAAAGATAGCAGTTTCCTAAATGGTCTGGCGATTTGGCGAGTAGTGCTTGCGTAGTCGCTATTATTTTTAGTGGTAACTTAAGATATTACGTGAATTGGCGATAAGTCTTTTAGTCACCAATTCACCAAATGTGGCTGGGATGAGTTAAGTTTCTTATGTCGCCAATTCATGGGGTTAAATGATGAATTAGAGTTTCTTTTTGCGAATAGGAAATTCTTTGTCGCTAGTTCACTGAGAGCTAACCCGGGGTGTTTGGATGGGTTAAAGACATAAAGCTGGTGAAGCATGAAGATCGAATGATTATCATATAAAGTTGATCTCAGTTCAAATATGGATCATCAATTTTCTACTGGCGCTTGGAAATGACCGTTGAATTTCAAATTCAAATTTGCAGAGGGTTTCAAGCGACAGAAGGTACCAAAATTTATGGTTTTAGTGGCTGGTCTCGATTGGTTTGGTGGCATTGGTTGTTGCAAACTGGTCCAAGGGTCCCTATGGTTGATGACATGATGTTTTTATACTAGGAGAAGTATGGTTTTGTGCTTGAGGTGTGTTTTTAGGTGGTTGATTTGACTAGTTTTCATGGCAATTCCTTGCTATCTTGTACTGTCCTCATAGATTTTGATGATTGCAGATCCATCTAAGATTCATTTTCTCTGGGTGGCTTATATTTCTTCCCCTGTAGTAAATTCTAATGTGGTTTTTTGGTTGGTTGAGTTGTTGAAACCCTAACCCTAGTCACCCAAAGCTTGATGCATCCTCTTTGAGGATTCCAAGGTTACTAGGGGTATAAGTAGTGAAGTGTTTAATTTTGAAAGGGTTCTAATTTTGATTAGTTCCAGGGAGTTGTCGTAGGCTGTATCATATTGTATGTAGATTGAATAGAATTACCTTGTAGTCTTTTGTAGGTTATTGAAGTGGTTTTCTCTCTTCTCTGCTTTGAACATGTACATGACTCGTCATACTTAATATAATTATTTCAAGCTTTCAGGTCTCTCCTTGGTGTCAATCTTGTGAATTCTAGATTTTTTGATCCATTACATAGGGTTACCTTTGTATATGTTTTAGTCTTCAATTCTTGATCTAAGATCAAATGAAATATACTTTGGATAGGACATAGATTCATTTTGATTTGTCTACAGAAGGATATTATAAGTAGTGGATGGGCTAGAATATTTATGTTTATGGCTATGAGTCTTTGACAATAGTTGGTTCATGTTTCAATGTCTGTATTTGAGATTTTCACAATGGATAATGGCACTGATCAGGGATTAGTATATTCAATTGAGTTCAATGCTTGATTGGCCTTGTTTATTTCTTTCCATCTTTATATATCAACACCTTTCCAAGTTTTTATTGTATTTGGTTGATAGTAGTAGTACCCTATAGTAATGGAGAGTCAATGAATGTGAGGTTAGCATTTAGAACTTTCTTACTATTCAATCTGTTGTTTAGACCCAATCTTTGGTGTGTGAAGTATAGTTTTCACTAGGTTAGGTGCACCCGCCTTGGTTTTGCAGAGCGAGAAGTGAAGAGAGCAGTCTGGTCCCTATAGTTGGTCCAGTTACCCTAAGATCCTTATACATTTTGGAACTAACCAATCCTAAAATCAACCTAAGGGTATATTGGCAGCCTAAGAGCATAAGCGTCCATTTTGAATACCAACACAACATCTCATCATTTTGAGAAATGAATGAATCACCCGAGGCATTTATAGGGCTCTTACCTTCTTCGACTGGTCGTTCACCTCTAGAAGCTAGAATAAATTGTGTAATAGGGGAGACGCCATTCCTAACAGGAGCAACTGTCTCGGCAAAGGTTTTCTTAGGTGGAGAATGGGCTAAAACATTAGGTCTAGGGGTATTAATTTGTGAAGCGACTGACTCAGGCACCATCGTAACATCAGGGGTAGTGGAATTAAATGGTGAAACGACCGACTCAGGCTCCATCATGAGCCAAGGGAAAAACACACACACAGGAAGATAGGAAAAATAAAATCTTACAGAAACACAAAAAGCAAACAACTGCCAAAAAAGAAAGCACGGGAATCAAAAAGGTAGATGAGAGAGAGAACAAACCACATGAAGGAGAAAAAATCTCATCCACGTCACTGCATGAAAATCTAAATATTCATCAGACTTTCGCTCCAATTTTCACTCCTCATCTAAATGCTATCAAGTACCAATTTAATAATTTTAATATTACAATATATTTTAATTAGATCAATATACATATAACATAATAATTATTCATATATTTATAATTCAACATTAACAGGAAAAATAATTTATTAATTTATCTATAAAATAACATAATATAAAAAATAGCATAATTATAATTAAAGTATGCTATTATTATAATCCACTATAATAAAATAAATAAAAATAAATAATTTATTTAATTAATAATATAAATATAATATAATGTATTATAAACTATAATATAATTAATATTAAATTATAATATTAATATAATAGAATAGAATAGAATAGAATAGAAATGTAATGATTAATAAACTAATAATATCACATTCATTTTTATTTTTCACTAACTTCCTTTTAGTTAATTTTAATTGTTATCTTAAATATATAATAAAGAAAAGGTATGTTAAAAGAACTGCTACTTCTCAAATAAAAATAAATAAGTAATTACAATGATAATAAATAAATAAAAATCTATCTCATAAAACATTTTCATTTTTCAAAATGTTCTCTGCTTCATGGATGCAAGCCAACTAACAAGATAATAATTGTCCAAATTTAATATATAACGGATTAATTTTATTTTTTTTAATTTCCATGCCCACAAGTTTTAAATTATGAAGTGGGTGGGCCCAATGGAAAGAGCTCACGTGTGCGTAAGAAAAAAAAGAAGACAATGGAAAGAAATCTACCATTTTTTGAATTATCTGTGAGAGAGCCGTTTGCTGGTTTAAGTTTTCCTGGGTACTTGTTTTGATGCAATTTGTGGATGAGGAAGAGATAATAAGCTCGGATTGACGTACTAACCTTCCCTCTTTTCTCGATAACTACCCAACATTAACGAAATTTTCTCTAAAAAGTGAATGCACGATCTTCTTCAGAAAAATTGCCCCTATTGCTAAAAATGTTTAACCAATGAAATGAGAATTTTTTTATAAAAAAATTGTTATATAGATATTTTTGATATATAAAATATCTTTAAAAAAAAAATTATTATATAGATTTTTTTTTGTATTAACTATAGGGAGATTAAAATAAGAAGAAATACAACACAATGAAAGGAGGCACCCCTCACAACGGGAGTATCAAAGTATCATAGAGTCAAAATATTACAAAGCATAAAAATATAAAAATATATTATATCTAATTGGCTAAAAGTTTAATTATTAATAATCAATTGCATACAACTAATGTCTAAAGTTCTATTGTCATAGGTGGGAACTAATAATTAAATGATCTCTCCACATTCTATATCCTTTATGGTCATTTAACTTAAACCTATATTTGAGCTGCTTTTCCTCCACATGAGACAACTTTGTAGAGAACCAATTCTAAAACCAAAATACAAAAAAAGAAATGGTTAGATCATATAAAAACTTAGAATGGACCTCACTAAAATTATAGCAAGTGACTTCTTTGAAACAAATACAAAATTTTTAAAAAAAAATAGTCATATGGTAACATATATAAATGTATAAAAGAACAAAAGAGATATGTAAAAATACAAATAAGAAATTGTTCCACCAATATATATATATATATATATCATGGTTAAAATGATTGTCATCAAATTTAATTCTATTTTTAAAAATAACAGCATAATTTCATAAAAAAAAATTGTTTAAAAATTGATTATCTAAATTCATTTTTTTAATTGAAGATATATTAAATTTTATTAAATAGATTAAATTTTTAGTCAATTACTTTAATTAAAAATACTTAATAAATATGATTAAATATTTTGAAAACTTGAAGTTAATGTCCCCTCTTCGGCTTAGAGACAAGGACTGAGGAGAATCCACGTTGCCAAATTCGCTTGGGGCACGATCCCAACCTCATCCCTTATGATATCGGAGCCTTGCACTCAGCAAGACTTGATCCCTAGTGAGCTCGTTGTGAGCCATTCAAATAATTTTGATGATAATAATGACCATCCAATTTACAAAATATGAAAAATGTGGTAGACGCTTACCTTGGAATCCAAATAGCTATGAAATTGTGGAGGCAAGCACTTAAATTTGATGGCCCTATGGCTATAAACACTGAGTCACAATATGTTTTTTAACCTGAACCATGGTACGGACAATTATATAGAGGGCAACTTTGACTAGAGAACCATGATAAAAAAATTTGTTAAGAATTGACGAAGTGCATACGGTGGTCACCATACGACAAGACTACAGTATAGCTAAGACATCACGTACGTGAGGTGCTACGGTAGAGCATTTGGTGAAGGTAGTCACCGTACGGTGAGGTGCTATGGTGATAGGTGCTATGGTGCAGGTGCTATGGTGGAGATGCTATGGTGAAGCTGAGAGGTGCTAAAGTGGAGGTGCTACAGTGAAGCTGAGAAGTTATCCAACGGAGGAAAAGTGTCGAAGGGAGAAGTTACCCAATGAAGGTAAATGTGCCGAAGGGAGAAGTTACCCAGTGGAGACAAACATGCCAAAGGGAGAAGTTACCATACGCAAGACTCGACGGAGGAAAAAGTGCTGAAGTGAGAAATCACCATGTGTGACAGAAGGTTGGCAAACAACTATTTTGTTGGTAACCATTTTTGTACTAAATTCTGTAATGAATTGCATTGTGCATAAATGGCTCCAAGATTCATGAAGAATGGTATGGTTGTAATATCAGGTTGATTGTAACACAATCTGAGCCTGTGAGCCTGTACGAAAAACTAGAGATTTTGTATGTAATTGTTTACTGTAATACAAAGTTTCTCGGGGGTTTTTCAGTGGTGGGTTTTTCCCGTAAGGGTTTCCCACGTAAATCACTGTCTCATGTGTTTTATCTTGTGTGTGTCTTTATTTTCTCTGTTCTTATTTTTCCTATGCATCTCAATAGATTTGATCAATTTCCCCTGTAAATTGGCATTTGGAAGGTGTTTCCACAAGTATCTTTCCTAACAAGTGTTGGAAATAGGAGAGATAGATACTGAGAGGGGAGGGGTGAATCAGTATCCACAAAACTTTTACTTTAGATCCCTTCAATACTGATTATGCATACTGTAGTTACCGACCAATATGACTTGCATCTAATTGCATAAAATAATATCATAAATAACTAAGAAAGTAAACATTCATGAAACCATTAATGCAATCACATAACACAAGTATTTTGGTAATGCAAAAACCCTTGTTAGAAGGTAAAAACTATGGTGGGGATGACACCCACAAATTCTTCACTACTATAGATAGAAAAGTATTTGCCTGTTAAGGCTACAATTGTGATCATTTCTGGTGATCTTACCCTATTAGGAGTAACATATTAGATCAGCTAGATCTACCTAGTTATAGGATTTAGCAACATAGTTAAGTGTGCACTTGGTTAAGAGATTCACAATAGGACTGTTAAATCCACTCGGTTAGGAGATTTTGATAACTCTATTACAGTTGTTAGAAAGCAATAGAAAAATTGTATCTTCTCTGATTTGACAACTAAATTTGCCTGATATAGATCATCTAAATACTATTTAGATATCACCTTGCATGTGTAGATTTTATGCTCTGTGATGCTCGGTTGCCTTACCAAGTCTGAATACTTTCTCTAATTACAATTCTTCTTGGTTCTGTCTGATAACCTTTAGACTTGTAGTAGGCAAAAACTTCAAGTGAATACAACCATATTCAACAACCTAAAATGATACAAACACGTTGAATTTATAGTGTTCTTATTTTTGCTGCTTAAGCAAAAATTAGGTTAAGCAAAATTGATAACCCTAACATCTACAATGTACAAAAATAGTTTAGATCATATCTTTACATTAAGATTCTCATCACATTTAATGATTATCTATACATTATATGCTTCCTTGATCATGCTTACACATGTGTCAATCTGTTGTAATCGTCTATCTTGAAAATTGTGCCTTTATTCATTCCTAGACCATTTCCTGTTCCCCTCGGTAAATGCTTGTCTAGATTGCTCGGTGTTGTCTGGAAGGCTCAATGTATACTGTTCATCGCTATTAGTGTGTATTGTTCTTAGTAGACTGTTTGATGCTTCAGTGATTACTATTAACCGACTATTCTGTGAAGCATTACTGACTTCCCTGTCTCCTTGTATTTACCGACCAATGCAGTATAAATAACCAACTAATGATTTTGATACTAAGTGACAATAAATTCTCAATAGAGATAACAATCTCCCCCTTTGGCATTAGTATCAAAAAAAAAATGTATATACACAAATCGTTGTATCTCCTGATATATACATATACAAAATTGCTTAAGTACAATAAGTACTCCCCCTTACAATAATCTCGGTAGTGTGTAAAGTATATAGAGCTATATATCAAAATGAATATCTATTGGCATATACATTTTCTTTCCCCATTTTTGAGATTAATGCCAAAAATGTAATGTATACTTACAGCTTATCAAAAATGTTCTGATGGGTTTTCTTTAGTGAATCTAAGAGGTTCTCCTATTCCTCCTTTAATTTAGTAAGAGCAAGTTGCTCATAACTAACTTGTGCATGAATATCCATAACATTATCCAACACAGAGAGTTCTGGTGTGGATAGCAGTGTTTGAGCCTTCTCGATATGCTGATTAAAAATATTCAGGTGTAAAATGAGTTCTTTTTGCAACTCGCTAACCTGGTCTATTATTTTCTCTCCTTTATGTCTGAGATCAGTAATCAATCGCTTGATTTCATGTATCCTTAAAATATGCTTTGATAAGGTTTGTGGCTCAGTTGATGTTGCCGGTGTGCATGCTAAAATTTCTTTCTCTAAGTTTCCTATTTGTTCACTGATCTCAGAAGTGAACGATTCAGCATGACAAAATTTCAACAAGGTCTGATAAAGATAACTTGTAATTATTTGAGAGTCAGATATTACCTTTGATAATTGTACCTTATTTATTGCCACCTCTTAGCATAGCTTCTCAGCAAGTTTATCCTATATTTTTCTCTCAATTCTTTCTTCCATCCTTTTCTCCAAATCAATATCTAGCTTCTGAATTTTTTTTGTGAGTGTAGCCAGTTGATCCATAATAGGTTTGTTCTCATCAACATTTGCATCAGGAATGATCTGTTGTAGAATGTCTCAAACATCAATGAGTATTTCATTGTTCTTTTTGGTTTGTTTTAGCTTCTCTTGAGCTGCCTTTCTTTGACATAACTCCCCATATTTCCTTAGTTCTTTGGGGCTAAGGGTTCTTGGATCACATTGAGGGATTTCTATGATCTCATCAATAGTAACTATCCCTTTACCTTTTTTATTCTTCTTGCCTCTAAGAGGCGAGCTCCTTAATACTAGTGTAGTGTCTTCATCCTTCGGAGTCTCATTCCCTGTAGACATAGTTTCATCCTTCTTTTCCTCTTCAGCGCTCTTAGGTTGAGTGTTAGTAGTAGTATCTAGAGGGTTCACCTCTATGTTATCATCGGTATCCTTGGGTTCTATGGATTGTGCCTCTGTAGTAGGCTGATTTGTATCTGTAGTTTGCTGAGTGTCTTGTGTATTGTGTGTAACTTTAGCATCCTTATTTTCTTCTAGTTTCTTCTCCTCGGATGTAATTTTGGAAATAATTTCTATAGCCTCAGCTAGATTCGGTAGATTACCTGACAGTGATGTTGTCTCATCATCCTTCAATGGTACTACGGTTACATATATGTCATCTTGATCATCAGGATCACCATGTGTAATGTCTTGAATAAAAAACATCATCATCGATTTTATTCTTCAAGTGGATCTCTACTAGATCCAGTGCAACTTGTGACACTTTAGTTTCTTCCTTCTCATCGGTTATATTGATTACCTTGGCAACCGATATACCAGTGTCTAGTACCTGCTTTCCCTTACCAGTATCCATGTAAATGCCTTTATCTTTTGAATTTTGTCTCTTCCTAGATAGTTTTAGAAAATCTTCATGTTCAGCTCGCTCTTCTGCCTTCAAAATAGATGACCATAATGAGTCACATTCAACATCCATGTCACCTACATTTTCATCCAATATTTGTAATGCTCGATTTTTGACTAAAAATATTTGTTGGTACTTTATCAAATATTCATTTGCCTCACCAATGCTCATAGTTGTAGCAATACGAACTAATGACCTTTCTCATTTCCTTCTCTCAGTTTCTAGTGCAGTAGCCCATTGCACATTGATTCTGTCATCTAGTTCTTTTGGTAATTAACAAGCAAATTCCATTGGTACCTGCTTGAATTTGATCATCATCTGAATGATAGTGTGTTCAATCTTCATTTTATCTTCTGTTGACATTTTGTCATACTTACATAGTGCTGAATCATCAAGATTTCCATTCTCTATTATTTCTTCTATCAATTCATCAAGAGTACTTTCCTTATGCTTTACAATCTAGAATTGATTATGATCATCTTCATTTTCTTCAGTGCCATCGGTAGCAGGGGCTTGTTTTTCCTTCTTCTTTGGTGCATCAGTTGCTACCATCTTCTTTCTTTTCTCATACTTCCTTGTTGGTGTAGCTACCCTTCATTTTTGCTATGTTTTCTCTGGTGGTGAAGCAGCAGCTATAGAAGATCTTGTCTTCATTCCCTTTCTCACAGATACCTTTTCTATTTGTTTATCATCGGTAGAAGGAACCGATGTGTCATTAGATTCAATTTCTTCACTTTCATATGGCTTATCTACTAACTTTAGTAGACATTCAGTTGTAGTGTCAACTAGTATTTCATTAGAGTCGGGTGCTTTAACAAACTTCACTTCTAAATGTTTTCTCATTTTCTTCCCTCAGTTTGGCATCTTACCGATAACTATGTTGATATATATTCTTGATTTAGCCTCTTCGTAGGTGTCGAACATACTGGCAGTAATGTCAACCAGTAACGCTAGCAATGCATTTATAGATTTCACTACAAAATCATGACTTATTTCATATCCCATTGGTGCTAGCCACTTTATTCTAGGCTCTACAGCCTTTATCATACATTGATCTGTGCTCACAATAAAACAAATATCATTTTCAAATTTCTTTATCAATTTTCTCGGTATTCTACTCCGTTTATGCATTCTCTGCTAAAATTATTTGAAGTAGGCTTCAAATTGTGAATCCATGTTATCTCTAAGTTTCCCCATAAACTCATATATTTGTTGAGTGATCAGTTTGTCTTGCTCCCATACTAATTTACCAATACCAGGGATGAATTTTTGTGTGTAAAAGAATAAGAAAACAAGTAATGACCCAAACTTACAAGTGTTCATTTTCTTGGACCTTATCACCTTCATATTATCCATAAGCTGATGAAGCAGGATCTCGACTAGATCAACTTGTTGATCTTTCTTCACAATTCTATACACCATATCCACAACATTCATCGGTACACTGTTCAACTGACTAGATTGAAATATCTTGTAACCTATCACATGTGGAGAAAACTTGACTGCAGGATCCTTAATGCTTCCAATCTTCAGTGCTCTACCGTCACATTAAGCTCCGGTATTATTTTCAACATCTGGTCTTGATGAGCTGTGAAATGCTTTTGCCTTGTCAGAAGTAGGATAACCAGTAACCCTACTTATCATTTTCTTCATGACCTCAGTCAGTTTGTCTAGCCAAAACTTCCCATCATGGAATCTTCTCAATACTATCCTTATCCATTCATTCATAAATGAATGCGGAAAATATCGAATGCCCAACAGTCCAATATCTTCAAGTTTCTTGAATTCTGGTTTCACTTTTCCTTCAAGATCATAGACATTCTAAAATGTGGCAACTGTCTCAAAATGCCCAACTTTGCAATGAATGTAAGCCCTAACATCCTATGTCAACAAAACCTTATCTGGTATGCTTGAAAATGCACCCATTGAATCCATTTTAGATGCAACCCTTGGATGTGGCTTAAATTTACCCTCTGCAAAATGTGTCCTAACAATCAATTCTACTTCCTCCTTAACTTGTTGTGATTTTTTAGCAGTAGAAGTAGATGCCATCAAAATAAACTAGGGTTTCAGCAAACAATAGGTACACAGGTGTTTAGATATCTAAAAACCTACTTGATTCTTTGAAGAATGTCATCGGTTTGATGTGAAAGTGCTTTGAATCTCTCTAAAATCTTTATCTCTAACTCTGGTTGCTCTGAAAATCTGTTCTCCGATGCTCGCAATGTAAAAATGAACTTGATTTCTTGAGTATTTATAGACTTCTGCAAATTCCCGCTCAAACATTTGTAATAATGCATGACCTCACTTAGAAGTGTGAAATAGCTATCAACTTGGTTAACATATGATATCATCAGTTTGCATTGTTTCCTCAGTTAACCTTGCATAGCGATTACTGACTAGTAATCCATTCTCGGTCTTGCTTTCACCAACTTTATAACATTGTTAGCTCATGAAATATAAACCATAATGCATCTTCATTCATGCTGATTTGGTATTAATGCATCATATATGAGGAACTATATGAAAAATATGATCTTTTAAAATATCAGTCCCGTACATACCTTTGTCATCTTAAGTGGAGTTATCGATGTCACCCAATCTAGTGGATGAGGTTTCACCGATAGTGTTACTTGATTCAGCAGTCTCCATTGTTGACTTCTTACACAAAGTATTTCTCATCTTCATGATATCTACAATGGTGTATCCACTCTCGAATACATGATCTTCATCTGGTGCTCATTCTTTACAATTTTTGCTTACATGACCGACTTTGTGACAGTGCATACAGGCCATTGGGGTGCTTGCCCAATATCTAGAATTTCTTATTCGATGTGCCTTGTAACAATTAGCAGCTATGTGTCCATACTGACCACATGCAATACAGCTGGTCCATGTATTATAATCCCACACATATGAGTTACCTTGTCTTTTCGGTTGATACGACTTCTTTTGTGTTTGCTTCTTAGGAGTCCAAACTTGTTTCATCTTTGCTTTGCATTCACTTGCAGTATGTCCAAGTTTGTTACAAGTATAACATATCTTACCAGTAGTAGTCTTTTCAATATTATCCTTTTGTCTAGATCTGCATTCATGTGCTTGATGCCCATACTTTCCATAGTAATAATAGTAACCATTAAATCTTGTAGTAATAATAGGAGGTTTACCTTGAGCTCTGCTTCTACATACATTTGAAGTGTGTCCAGGTCTTCCATAGTGATAACAAGTAAGTATTTTGGATTTCTGACCTTGATTAGTGTTGGCCTTTTCAGCTTGTTTTGATGATTCACCTTCACCAGTATAACCTATACTAGCTCTACTTCCAAATCTTCTCTGACTATCCAGGAAATCATCAATCTTCTTGGAACTTTCTTCAGCCAATCTTTTCATCTCATTGTGTTGTTGTTGGTTTTTCAGGTCATTTCTCAATTTTTCATTTTCTTCTCTCAATCTTGCAACATCTTCTAGATTCCTTGATAATTCACCATTGATTCAGTTTACTTCTTGATTTGCAATCAGTACCTAGTTTGACACTTGAAAGTGATGATTGATAAGCCTTTGAATTTCACTTTCTTTAGCTTGTATTTGTTCAGTCATTAGTCTTCTATCTTCGATGGCTAGGTTTCGGTCTTGTTCATCTTGTCTTGCATTGTTCATTATCTCCACCATTCTTACCATTTGTGATTCTTGTCCAATCTGAAGTGCTTTTACCTAATCAGATAGTTGCTGATTTCTTTTTGATAAATCATTGATTGTACTCTCAGATCCATCATAGATGCTTCCTGAGATAGATCCAATATGATCAAATGCATCCTCAAAAGGTTCTTCATGATAACCAATTTCATTCTGAGAAATTGCAATATTCTTCCTTTGTACCAATAATTTCTTCAATTCAGCCTTGGCATTCTTGTACTGTTCTACAAACATTTGTAGTTGAAGTTTCTGATTCTCAATAGATTTGTCAAGCTTGTACCTCTCCATGATTTAGATCTTTACCCTTCAGTGGTTAAAATATTCAACAAGAGAACCAAGCTCTGATACCAATTGTTGGAAATAGGAGAGATAGATACTGAGAGGGGAGGGGTGAATCAGTATCCACAAAACTTTTACTTCAGATCCCTTCAATACTGATTATGCATACTATAGTTACCGACCAATATGACTTGCATCTAATTGCATAAAACAATATCATAAATAACTAAGAAAGTAAACATTCATGAAACCATTAATACAATCACATAACACAAGTATTTTGGTAACGTAGAAACCCTTGTTAGAAGGTAAAAACTGCAGTGGGGATGACACCCACAAATTCTTCACTACTACAGATAGAAAAGTATTTTCCTATTAAGGCTACAATTGTGAACACTTTTGGTGATCTTACCCTATTAGGAGTAACATGTTAGATCAGCTAGATCTACCTAGTTATAGGATTTAGCAACACAGTTAAGTGTGCACTCGGTTAAGAGATTTACAATAGGACTATTAAACCCACTTGGTTAGGAGATTTTGATAACTCTATTATAGTTGTTAGAAAGAAATAGAAAAATTGTATCTGCTCTGATTTGACAACTAAATTTTCCTGATACAGATCATCTAAATACTATTTATTTATCACCTTGCATGTGTAGATTTTTTTCTCTGTGATGCTCAGTTGCCTTACCAATTCTGAATATTTTCTCTGATTACAATTCTACTCAATTCTATCTGATAACCTTTAGACTTGTAGTAGGTAAAAACTTAAAGTGCATACAACCATATTCAACAACCTAAAATGATACAAACACACTGAATTTATAGTGTTCTCATTTTTTCCACTTAAGCAAAAATTAGGTTAAGCAAAATTGATAACCCTAACATCTACGATGTACAAAAATAGTTTAGATTAGATCTTTACATTGAGATTCTCATCACATTTAATGAGTATCTATACATTATATGCTTCCTTGATCATGCTTACACGTGTGTCAATCTATTGTAATCATCTATCTTGAAAATTGTGCCTTCACTGATTCCTAGACCATTTCCTATTCCCCTTGGTAAATGCTTGTCTAGATTGCTCGGTGTTGTCTAGAAGGCTCGGTGTATACTAGTCATCGATGTCGATGTGTATTGTGCTCGGTAGACTATTTGATGCTTCGGTGATTACTGTTAACCGACTGTTCTATGAAGCATTACTGACTTCCCTGTCTCCTTGTATTTACCAACCAGTGCAGTATAAACAACCGACTAATGATTTTGATACTAAGTGACAATAAATGCTCAATAGAGATAACAAAAAGTGGTATCAGAGCCAAACCCATTACCATTATTTTGTTGGATACGGTTGGTTGTTTGGGTAGGGTTGTTCATTGGTGTCAATTTGGTTCTAGTGGGAGTTAGTGAAGTGTTGATCTTGCAATCGAGATGGCGGGTACATTAGGGAGAATAGAAATTGAAAATTTTAATGGCACAAACTTTGATTTGTGGAAACTTAAAGTTGAAGACATGTTGGTAGACTGAGATCTATGGACTGTTGTGTTTGGGAACAAGCCTTTAGGCATGAAGCTGGAAGATTGGGATCTCGTGGATAAAAAGGCTAGAGGACTGATAAGGTTGAGCCTTGGAGATTCTATTCTATTGAATGTTCATGAAAATAAATTTGCATGTTCTTTGTGGAAGAAGTTGGGAGATATTTATCAAGGAAAATCCTTGGTAAACAAGCTCTTCCTAGGAAAGAAGTTGTACTCTCTGAAGATGGATGGAGGAACAGTTGTGCCAGATCATCTAAATGAGTTCAATATGGTGTTTGCATAGTTAACATCTATTGGTGTGTCCATTGGTGAGGAAGAACGTTGTATGCTCTTGTTGTGTTCCTTGCCTGATTCATGGGACCATCTTGTGATGGCTATTGGAAGTACTGCTACCCAATTAAAAATGGACGAGGTAGTTGCTGCACTCTTGTCAGAAGAGATGTGAAGGAGGTCTTATGAGGTGGCTAAGGAGGCTCTTGTTATTCAAGACCAATCAAAGGACAAAGGGAAGGACATGAAGTTTGAATCTTCTGGAAAGAAGTCCAAAGTGAAGTGTTGGAATTGTGGGCAGATTGGTCATATCCGAAAGGATTGCAAAGAGAAGAAGAAGAAGAAGAATAAATTGGAGAGTTCTTCTAATTTTGAGTCTTCTGATAGTGACGATGAAGATGCTAGCAGTGTTTCTATGGCTAATCGGTCATCTAATGATGACTGGTTTGATTAATTTTGTCTTTGTGTGGAAGATGTTTGTCACGATGCCATGTGTGACTTGACACCATGGTTTAGTGGGAGTTGTTGGTAGTGATGTAGTGAATGATCTTCATTAGTATTACAAATATTGAAGGAGTGAGATTCTGATGTTGCAAAAGGATCTTTTCACATTTGCTGAAGTACTGTTTGGAGATGCTTATCTTCATATGACTAAAGATGTTGACATCTTGAGGGCTCAATGGAGTCTTTTCATAAAGGTGTAGTTTATGGTATGTTCATATGGAGCATGTTATCTCTTTGGTTGAGATGTTTTAGATCATGTTGTCATGTTTATGTTCCTGAGGCCATGGTTGGAATTTTGACATTGATCTTGTTTTTCTATCTATGTATTGAGTACATTGGTCATTTGCTTGACACTTCATGAAATTGTTGTTCTACAATTGGAGTTGGCATGGATTGATTAGTTACAGGTGCTCATGGATATTGAGAGACAATGGTGATGATGTTTTCTCTTGTGATTAGAGATGTGTTTGTTGAAATGGTAGATGTTTTTAGCAGTAAGTATGATAGGCATTTAGAGGTGTACGTAGAAGGACATGGTACATGGTTGATGTATTGTTGATGTTCTTGATGCTACAAGTTTGTTGTTGCACTTTTATGTGATGTTGTTGAATGGATTCATGTCATATTAATATTACCTGTGTAGTGGGAGCTTCTTGGCATGTATGTGACAGGTATTTCCCTTGAGGCTTGAGACTGTAGGTAATAGGTTGAATATGGTGATATTTTGGAATCTATGTTGGTATACCTTAGAGGTATGTATAGTTGGATGTGCTAGCACTTACTATGGGTGCTATTTCAGCTATGTTTGGTACAAATGTTGATACATTCGATTATTTTTTGGATCGAGTGGTATATCAACATTGATGGGGTTTAGAGTCCATGATTCTCTGTAATCTCTATGTTCATTGGTATGTGGTTATGACTCCATACTTCGTCAAGTGGGAGATTGTTAAGAATTGACGAAGTACATACAGTGGTCACCGTACAGAAAGACTACCATATGGCTAAGACATCATGTACGTGAGGTGCTACAATGGAGCATTCAGTGAAGGTAGTCACTGTACAATGAGGAGCTATGGTGAAGCTAAGAAGTTACCCGACAAAGGAAAAGTGCCGAAGGGAGAAGTTACTCGACAGAGGTAAACGTGCTGAAGGGAGAAGTTACCCGATAGAGGTAAATGTGCCGAAGGGAGAAGTTACCCAATGGAGACAAAAATGCCTAAGGGAGAAGTTACCATATGCAAGACCCAATGAAGGTAAAACTGCTAAAGTGAGTAATCACTGTGTGTGACAGACAGTTGGCAGACAACTATTTTGTCGGTAACCATTTTGGTACTAAATTATGTAACAAATTGCATTGTGCATAAATGGCTACAAGATTCATGAAGAATGGTATGGTTGTAATATCAGGTTGATTGTAACACAATCTGAGCCTGTGAGCCTGTATGAAAAACTAGAGATTTTGTATGTAATTGTTTATTGTAATACAAAGTTTCTTGAGGGTTTTTTGGTGGTGGGTTTTTTCCCATAAGGGTTTCCCACGTAAATATATGTCTCATGTGTTTTATCTTGTGTGTGTTTTTATTTTCTCTGTTCCTTTTTTTCCTATGCATCTCAGTAGATTTGATTAATTTCCCCTATAAATTGGCATTTGGAAGGTGTTTCTGTGAGTAGCTTTCCTAACAAAATTCACAAACATGTTTAGTATAACTATGATGCAATCTGAGGGATTTACAGGAGGTGCAGGAGAATGAGCTACCACATTTGCAATTGCTGAAGGCCAAAATTTATAAGATCATTGGCAATCAGCCCACAAAGATCATGCTACTAGGACTGGTATTGTATGGAGTGATTGTGCTCCAGTGGCTCATGATTTTGTTTAGCAAGGCTTGTTTGTTTTGGTCTCAGGTACTCTTCCACAACACATTGACGGGTAAGTTTCAGTCCATTGTATTAGAAAAGCTCATGAATAAGGGCTATTCAAAATATGAGGCAATATTGAAGGGTGTGCAGAATATGTTGGGTGAGACTCCTAAAAGCTTGTGCTTATCTAACTGCGGGACTATTCTAATTGCAGATATTGATCTCTTGCCATCAAATTTTTTTATAATGTTTTCATTGATTTCAAGTAAATATTTTGGGGTTCTTGAAGGTCTTGAATTTGTAATTTATATTTCTTCTACATAAGTGACTTCATTTATAATGTAATTTGGAGTTGTATAACATATATTTGGTTCATCAACATTATTTTTTATGCTAATTTCAACATTTTAATTTTCTATGCCAATTTAAACATTCTCTATTTCAACCTCATTTTCTATTGCAATTCTAATATTTTTCATATTCATTTCAAAATTTTAATTCCCGGTTTAATATATTGTGTAACATTTTCATTCCCAATCTCTATATTTTCATTTCATTTTCAAAATCATGCTCAATATTTTCAAATTAAATCTCCTCTTCAATTGAAATAACATTTACACATGGACTAGAGGCCTTACCATTACTAATATTTAACATATCTTGTCTGCTCTTCCTATCACTTTCTCTATATCTTTTTTTATGTGCTTTAATTTCATCTTTTGTAAGCTTTCTCTTTCATTTTTCTTTTTGTCAACTGCTACTCTCCATTATAGCTCTAAAAAGATTATAAAAAATGATTGTTGTAGATTTGTCCAAGATCTACAAGAGATTTTAAAAAAAGATAAGAATAATTTGATGGCCCAAAGCTGACCACTGATTCATTGGAGAAGTTGAGTACATATAGGCAGAAAGTTCAACCAAGTCCAACCATAAAAAGAGGAAATAACTGTAGTGGTGGCAAAACTAGCCAAGAAACTAAGATGATGTGTCAAAATGAAATTGACACATCTCTAGTAGATTCCTAAAAGATGATGACTGTTGGAATTAGGAGAGATAGGTACTGAGAGGGGAGGGGTGAATCAGTGCCTCTAAAACTTTACTTTTAAACCTTTCAGATCTATAACTGAAAACAGTGATAACCTTGTAAAATAACTTGTATCTAATTGCATATATCAATCATCCATTTAACTTAAGAAAGTAAACAACATGAAATCAAAAGAGAAATCACATAACACAAGTATTTTGGTAATGCAGAAACCCTTGTTAGAAGGTAAAAACTACAGTGGGGATGACAACCACAAATTCTTCACTACTGCAGATAGAAATGGTTTGTATGTTAGGGCTACAAGTTTTGATCACTTTTGGTGATCTTACCCTATTAGGAGTAACATATTAGATCAGCTAGATCTACCTAGTTATAGGATTTTAACAACACTAATGAAGTGTGTACTCGGTTAAGAGATTTACATAAGATTGTTACGTCTACTCTGTTAAGAGATTTTCTCTAAAACTCTATTATAATGGTCAGAAAGAAATAGGCAATTATCTGCTAATTGACAACTCAATTGTCTGAAATAGATCTATAAGTTCTAATAAAATATCACCTCAACTATGATGATTCTCTACTCTGAAACTACTCAGTAGCCTTTTCTGATTCTACTCAATCTGATTTCCTTTGTACTCTATTCTACTCTGATAACTGATAGACTTGAAGTTAGGAAAGTGCTTTAAGTGCTCCGTGATTCATATATCAGTTCACACCAAAAATGATGCAAACACACAAATATATAGTGTTCTACTTTTGTCGCTTTAACAAAATTAGGTTACATAATTTAGTCATAACCCTAAGATCTACGGTGTACAAAAATAACCTAGATCAATAATTACAAAAGATATACATTACATTTAATGAGTATCTTGACAATAAATGTTCCTTGATCTTGGTAAACTATTTTACTATCCGTTGTAACCATTTGCATAGAAGAATGTGCCATTTCAAATTATTATGTCATTTTTTATGATCATCGGTAAACACTGTATAAATTGCTTGGTGTATACTAATGCTCGGTGTTTACTGTCTCTCAGTGTCGGTGATGTTTTTGCTCAGTAAACTATGTAGTGCTCAGTGTGTATGTTTTACCGACTGGTATGTCCTTCTTCTAGTTGCTGACTTGCTCAATATAAGTGACCGACCAATAGCTATGATAGCCTTTGATACTAATAACAACCTTAATGCTCAATAGAGATAACAATCTTCCCCTTTGGTATTAGTATCAAAACTCATGATGTATATACACAAAATTTTCTATATATACCTTATATTTTCGCTATATACATATACTTATCAAAATTTCTATTTTAATCCCCCTCGGTGCATGCTCCCAGTAATATGTAGTATATGTATCATCTATGTACTTATTTGGCATATATACATTACTTTCCCCCTTTTTGATAGTAATGCCAAATACAAAAAATAAATAGTATACTCACATCTTGTCAAAAATGTGTTGATGGGTTTTCGTTACTAACTCCAAGAGGTTTTCCCATTCCTCTTTCAAGTTGGTGAGAGCAATATGCTCAAGACCAACTTGTGCATGCATGTCAAAGATGTTATCTAACACCAAAATTTCTAGTGTTACAACTAGTTTCTCCACTTTGACAATATGTGCCTCAAAAATTTTCAAGTAGGGGATGAGTTTTGTCTGTAACTCTATGACCTGATCAAATATGTGCTCTTCTTATTTCCTTAAATCTATTATTAACCACCGGAGTTCTTGAACTCAGTGAATATGCTTTGTGAAAGCATTTGGCTCGATTATAGCTACAGTTGTACTAAGCTTTATTTTTGCTTCCAGTCCTTTTATTTTCTCACTAACATCAATAGTGAAGGTGTCTGTAGTACAAAGCTTGAGTAATAATTGACAAATTGTCTGGGTGATAGATTTTATCTCAGTGACTACCTCAAATAATTTGACCTTCTTTAGTGCCACTTGGCTAATTTTCTCTGCTAGTTTATTTGGATCCTGGATTCTGCCAGGCTTTCTTCAATTTGTTTATCTGCATCAGTGTCTGGGGCATTGATCTTCTTGGAAAGTGTAGCAAGTTGATCTATGATAGGATTATCCTCATCAATATTCACCTCAGGTAGTACCTATTGTAGAATATCCCTCACATCAGTTAATACTTCTTCTTTTTTGTGTTCTTGCTTCAACTTCTCTTGTGCTTCCTTTCTTTAACATAATTCTCCATATTTACTCAATTCTTTAGGGCTTAGGGTCCTTGGATTACACTCAGGAATAATATCACTTCATCTAGGGTGACCGACCCTTTTCCTTTCTTTTTCTTTTTCTTCTTTGGTGCTAGAGGTGATTTCTTCTCAAAAATAGTAATAGATTTATCTCCAGACTTCAGAGTATCCTTCTCGGGTGACACAGTTTCCTCCTTCTACTCCTTAGTAGCTATAGTCTCAGTTGATGGCGTGGGAACCTCAGCTATGGTGTCAGGTGGGATCACCTCGGTTGCCTTTGGCTCATCTAGTACATTTGTTTCAATGGAAATTTCCTCTATTTTGGTAGGCTCGTGTGTCTTTGCAGGTTTCTCAATTTCTTGTGCCCCTGTTGTGTCCTTCCGTTGCTTGGGGTCTGAGCCGTCAGGTTGTACTTGTGAAATGATTTATGCAACTTTTGCAAGTACAGGAAGTTCACCTGATAATGATGTGAATACACTTTTAGTTTCTAGTGCTTCATCTTGATTAGGTGCAATATTCACATCCTCATCATCCATGTCATTAGGATCACCATTTGTGATGTCCTCAATGAGTACATCGTCATTGATTTTCTTCTACAGTTGGATCTTTACTTGATCTGGTGCATCCTATGAAACACTTATTTCTTCTTTTTGCTCGATGATATCAATTACCTCAGTAACTGATATATTGGTGTCCTTTGACTTCTTTCTTGTGCCATCATCAATACAAATACCTTTACCTTTGGAATTTTGTCTCTTTTTAGACAAGTTTAAGAACGCTTCTTGCTCAGCTTTTTCTTTGGCTTTAAGAATTGATGTCCATAAGGAATCACTTTTAATATCCATCTCTACCACATTTTCATCTAGTATCATCATGGCTCAGTTCTTGATTATAAATCTTACTTGATATTTAGCCATGTAATCATTAATTTCTCCATAGCTTAGATGTGGGGCTGCCCGAACTAGAGATCGTTCTCTCTTTCTTTTCTCGGTGTCTAGTGCAATAGCCAATTTTCCATTAATCTTATCATCTAACTCCTTTTGTAATGCACACACAAATTACATTCAAAATTTCTTGAATTTTATCATCATCTGGATGACAGCTTCTTCTAACTTGGTTTGATCCTTAGTTGAGATCTTGTTGAATTTGTCTATTCCCAGATCAGTAAGATCTCCATTCTCAATTATGTCTTCAACAATTTCATCTATTGTTCTTACCTTATTTCTAACCACCTTGAATCGATTTAGATCATCTTCATTTTCAGTCTCCTCAAGGTCTTCTTTAGCTCTTATTAGTTTTCTCCTTTTCTTTGGTGCCTCAGCTATAGGTTTTGCATTTCTCTTTGCATATGTTTTCATTGGTGTAGCTGCCCTTGGTTTTGAAATTTTCACTAACCCTTTCTTTAATGGAGGTGAGGCTGTAGTTGATGATCTTTTCTTCATACCTTCCACATGTAACATAGTTAGTCCATGTGTTATAATCCCAAATATAGGAATTACCTTGTCTCTTCGGTTGATAAGGCTTGCATTGTGTTTTCTACTTAGGTGTCCATACTTGTTTCATTTTTGCCTTACAATCCCTTCTAGTGAGTCCATACTTGTTACAGGTGTAGCATAACTTCTCCATGGAAATATTTTTAGCATTCTATTTAGCTCTACATTCATAGGCTTGATGTCCATATTTTCCACAGTAGTAACAATATCCATCAAATTTACGAATAACAGGAGGTTTACCTTGTGCTCTGCTTCTACAAACATTGGAGGTGTGACCTGGTTTGCCATAGTGATAACATGTCAACACCTTAGGTCTTTGGTTTTAATTGTAGTTGGCCTTTTTAGCTTGTTGTAATGATTCTCCTTCACTGGTGTAGCCTATACCGGCTTTACTCCCAAATCTTCTTTGATTAGTCAGGAAGTCATCAATCTTCTTGGAACTGTCCTTAGCTAACTTCTTCATTTTGTTGTGTTGCTTTTGTATCTTTATCTCATTTCTCATTTTTTCATTATCTTCTCTGAGTATTGCAACATCTTCAAGTCTTCTTGATAATTCTCCATTCACTCGGTTAACCTCTTGATTTGCAATCATCATCTGATTAGATATTTGAAAGTGACAATTGGTAAGTCTTTGTATTTCACTTTCTTTGGCTTGAAGTTGTTTAGTCATTTGTCTTTGGTCTTCTATAGCCAGGTTCCTATCTTGTTCAACTTGTCTAGCATTGTTCATTATCTCTACCATTCTCACCATCTAAGATTCTTGACCGATTTGAAGTGCTTTCACTTGTCTAGATAGATGTTGATTCTTTTCAGACAAATAAGATATTATGCTTTCAGATCCATTAGAAATGCTTCCAGATCTTGATCCAATATGATCAAATATATCATCAATAGGTTCTTTATGATAACTAATTTCATTTTGCAGAATGGCTAGGTTCTTTCTTTCAACTAGCATTGTCTTTAGTTCTTCCTTAGCTTGTTTATACTGTTCCACAAACATCTGCATCTAAATCTTTTGATTCTGAATAGTCTTATCTAGCTTATATCTCTCCATGACTTAAGACCTTTACCCTTCAGTGGTTAAACTGTCCAATAAGAGAGCTGTGCTCTAATACTAATTGTTGGAATTAGGAGAGATAGGTACTGAGAGGGGAGGGGTGAATCAGTGCCTCTAAAACTTTACTTTTAAACCTTTCAGATCTATAACTGAAAATAGTGATAACCTTGCAAAATAACTTGTATCTAATTGCATATATCAATCATCCATTTAACTTAAGAAAGTAAACAACATGAAATAAAAATAGAAATCACATAACACAAGCATTTTGGTAACGCAAAAACCCTTGTTAGAAGGTAAAAAATACAGTGGGGATGACACCCACAAATTCTTCACTACTGTAGATAGAAAAGGTTTGCCTATTAGGGCTACAAGTTTTGATCACTTCTGGTGATCTTATCCTGTTAGGAGTAACATATTAGATCAGATAGATCTACCTAGTTATAGAATTTTAACAACACTAATGAAGTGTGTACTTGGTTAAGAGATTTACATAAGACTGTTAGGTCTACTCTATTAAGAGATTTTCTTCAAGACTCTATTACAATGGTCAGAAAGTAATAGGCAATTATCTGCTAATTGACAACTCAATTGTCTGAAACAGATCTATAAGTTCTGATAAAATATCACCTCAACCGTGATGATTCTCTGCTCTGAAACTGCTAGGTAGCCTTTTCTAATTCTCCTCAATTTGATTTCCTATGTTCTCTGTTCTACTTTGATAACTGATAGACTTGAAGTTAGGAAAGTGCTTCAAGTGCTTCGTGATTCATATATCAGTTCACACCAAAAATGATGCAAACACACAGATATATAGTGTTCTACTTTTTTTGCTTTAACAAAATTAGGTTACACAATTTAGTCATAACCCTAAGATCTACGGTGTACAAAAATAACCTAGATCAACAATTACAAAAGATATACATTACATTTAATGAGTATCTTGACAATAAATGTTCCTCGATCTTGATAAACCATTTTAGGATCTGTTGTAACCGTTTACATAGAAGAATGTGCCATTTTAGATTACTATACCATTTTCTATGATTATTGGTAAAAACTGTATAAACTGCTCGGTGTATACTAATGCTCGTTGTTTAATGTCTCTCAGTGTCAGTTGGTGTCGGTGTTGGTGATGTTGTTGCTTGGTAAACTATGTAGTGCTCAGTGTGTATGCTTTACTGACTGGTCTGTCTTGCTTTTGGTTACCGACTTGCTCAATGTAAGTGACTGACTGATATCTATGATAGCCTTTGATACTAATGACAACCTTAATGCTCAATAGAGATAATAGATGACTTGTGTAGACAAGTCTCAAATATGTATGGATGACTAATTAGGATTAAAAGCCGAAGTGTAAATTAAATAATTACACTAGCACCCCCCCTTAAGCATAACTTAGGAGAACAAGGTAAAAAATGGGTCCTAGCTACTATCCTAGTGAGGTACCCATGTACAATGCAATCTATCATAAAAGGAGAAAGATAGAAAACCCAATGAGAAGAAAACTACCCTCCAAAAAAGACATAAGAAGAGAAGAAGTCTAGAAGGCCTCCCCAAAGGATGATGTTTTTCTTGATGAATATGTCTAAATATGATTGTCATCTATTAAATCATCTAAATTATGAGGCTTGGAATTGGGATCTGAATGAGATTCCATAGGTGTGTAGCACCAAAATCTGTAATCGCTTGAGTAAATAAGATCGTGGCTTTAAATTTCTCTATGTCCTTCATAATTTTCTAAGTTGAAGAAGATGCTTGGGAGATTCAGTTAGCTCAATATTATTATTTTTGAGTATAAAAATGAGGTGCTCAATTTATTTTTACATGCATTGATGCTCTTCATGACTAGTTTTGTTACAAAATGAACATTTAACTCCCTTAGTAATTGATTTACTATGTTCAGATGAGTTATCATTTTTGAATTTATCAATTTTATCTTCTTTCTTCCCTTCTTTTTCCTTTTTAGTGTTCTTTTTCTCTCCTTTAGCATTTTGATGCTTTTCATTTTCTACAATTAGAGATTGTGCCTTAGTAGATTTCAAAGTACCCATTTGAATTACATTTTCTTCATCCCTTGTAAGATCAACAATGAAGTTATCAAGTAAGGGCATAGACCATGAGGTACCAAAGGCTCTTTAGTAGAATAGAAGGTAGAGACAAACACAAAAAATTTAGAACCTAGTTTAGAAAGTACAAAATGGATTAATTGAACCTTTTTCTTGTCAATTCTACAATCTTTTAATTACAACTTTAGAGATTTAAATTTAGTGAAGAAGTCCTCTAAAGTTAAAAAACCAGAAGGAGTAAGACCTAAGAGTTAACTTTCCAACTCATGACTTCTAAGCTCATCAATTGTTCGAAATATTTTTTTGAGAGCTTTCCAAACGTTGTTGGGTGTTTTCAAGTTCTTGATGTGAAATACTAATTCAAGAGATAAATTTCAACATAGAAAGCCATATGCTTGGTCACACTTATTAAAAAAACTTTTATTTTTCCTTAGATGCATTAGGTTATTTCTCCATTCCCATTTTCACCCTATATAAGCTTTTATTCTTTAGTACAATAATGCCTCTCTGTAAGAATTTGTCTAAGGCAAAGAATAGAAACCAAGATCTAGAAGCTCAAGAGATAGCACAAACAAGAGAGATAAGACAATATGATCAAATGAAGAATTCAATAATGATCAAATGATGGATAATTGATTGATTACATACAATGTAGAAATGCCTCAATATATAGGCAATGCATGATATCTAGAAGATATGCAAGTGATAAGATCACAAATAGACATGGTGGAATCACATGTCCACCAAAGGTGGATCATCCTCCATTGTACATGAAAGTATGTGCAAAATGTGCAACAATGAGAGGATGATAATGTGATAAGAACACTAAAAGTGGATCTCACACACAAAGAGGTATTAGAAGACAACTATGACCACCTAAAGTGGAGATTCTCCTAACCATGTGCTAAAAAGAAATGCAAACTCCTAGGTGTCTCAAAGACAACTAATTATGCAAATGTATTATCCTAAGTAAACTTAAGTAAAGTGTAATTAGTAAATACTTAATTACACCAACACCCCCCCTTAAGTGCAACTTAGGGGAATGCACTTAAGCTCACAATGCAAGATGGGTCTTGACAACTAGGCCATGTTAGGTACCCATGTACAATATGCAAGAACAATGCAATCTCTCATAAAGTGGAGAAAGAGGGAAAACCTCATGAAAAAAACCCTCCCCTAAAAAGAGAGATGAATACAATAATAGAATATGAGAGAGAAGACCTCATGTGAGGAAAATATTCCCCCCCATAAGATAGAAGTAGTGGAAGAGAGACCAAATAGCCCCTCCCTCAATGTAGAATGAACACCAATGGTAGATGCTCTAGGCTCGATGTAGAAACTACTCCATGAGTGTAGAACAACATTCCTCCCCTTAGGAAGAAACAATATCAAAGGTGAATATATGAAGCCTCCTCCCCAATCTATAGGAAGAAACCTCAAAATGTATGGAATCTTTGAAACCCGCTCAAGTGTCCCCATGTCAAAGTTGAAATGTGCCTCCTCAAAATCATGTGTACTAAGCCACTCTACCGAAAAAGACAAATCAAGATCAACTGAGGATGAATGTAGAACATGTACCAAAGACCCAAGTATCTCCTATGAAGAGAAAGTGACCTCCTGCAGCTACTGTATCAAAGTATCCACAATCATGTCACCCTTAAAAGAATGATCAAGTAGAGAATGAATATGAGGCTCAACATGTTCCCTCACAACAATTGAAGAAGGATCATCTTCACTAAAGAGAAGATGAATATCATCAATGAAGTCTCCCAAATCTGAAGTGTAGGACTCCACAAACAAACCTACAATGTCTGTCAAGTAGTCATCCCATGGAACTAAGTCTGGAAGATAATGAATATCCTGCTACACTGAAGTACCTGAATCCATGGTTGTGTGAATACAAGCATCATCAAGAGCAAGAGTAGAAGTAGACTCAATAGGAGGAGAAGAAATAGAAGGCTCAAGAACTTGATCATGAGTGAGAACACCCAAGTTCAAGTAGCCAAAACTCTCCTCAAAATCTAAATCATCACTATCATCATATGTTGAAGACTCATTGTGTGAAGAATCACTGTCATCAAGAGGAATAAAATCTACAAAGGAGTACAATTGAGAAGAGTGATCCACTATCCCAGTAGCAATAACTGCTCCACTCTCCAAGTCCTTGATGAAAACTAAATTAGGTGCAAATTCCATAGTCTTCTTTGTAGCACCATTTGTGATTTGATAGATAGAAAGAAGGTTATTGGTCAAGTGTGGAACACACAACATATCATTGAAGTGTCCATCCCTAACATCAATACTTCAATTCCCAATCGCATTCATGTAAGTGTGATTACCCATCAAAATAGGTGGACCTTTATGAGGCTCAAATGATGAAAACATGGACTGTGAAGAAGCCATATGATGAGAAGCCCCTGAATCTAGAAGCCATCTACCTGAATCGGGACATAAAGAAGCATATAAAGCTTATCCTTTTTGAGTGACAAATGCGTGACCCTTTCCTTTATCTTTTTCTAAATTTGGTGAAGAAGAGGTTGAGGTAGACATCCTGGAAGGCAATTTGATGTTATTCTTGGCAAGAAGATTCTTCAATTCATCAATGTCCTTCTTATAACAAAAGTGTTCTTCATGTCCATCCTTTTTGCAATATGCACAAAACCACTTCTCCTTCTTTGAAGATTCACCCTTTGGATGTGATGTAGAAGTGTCATGTTGTGTGGAAGTTGATGTTGTGCCTTCCTGTTGAGACTTAGACTTCCAATTCTTCTTCTTCTTTTGACTTTGATTGCCTTGACTCTCATGATTAGCCACCAATGCCTTGAAAGTTTAAGACTTAAGAATCCCCATACTCATCAATTTTTCTTGTTCTAAGACCAACATTTCTGAAAATGACTCAAATGAAGGCTTAATGAAGGCACTACCCATGGTCAACTTGTGAGTATTATAACTTGAAACAAAAGCTCCATATTTAGGAGGAAGATGTTTCAACAAGTGACTAACCAACTTCACATCCTTTATGGGATTACCACAATCATCAAGTTGTGCTCTATAGTCATTGACTTTGTTGAGATAATCTTGGATTGTGTCAAAGTTCCTAGGCTCTAGTTTGAGGAGACCAGTCTCAATTGTGAATCCCATTTCCTCATCCACTTTACCAAATAATTCTGCAAGTTTATCCCAAGCATCTTTAGCATCATTTATGGTTTTGATGTGATACATGATAGCTTGAGAAATATTCTCTCTTAAGACTCCTAAAGCTTTATAATTTTTGGATGACCATTTATGTATTGTGTTAGTATCATCATTAGAAGGTTTTTTAATTGTACCATCCACATAAGGATTTAACCTTTGAACCATTAACTTGCTCCATATATTATCTTTCCATGTAGCATAGTTATGTGGAGTTAATTTTGCAATAGAACCCATGATGCAAAATGAAAATAGCAAAAAAAAGAGAGAGACACCAGCACACAAGACACCCCCCCAATTCACTCAATCAAAGAACCCCCCCCCGCAAAAAAAAATGATGATTTTGGCACTTTATAGCTAGTGTGTGTACAATCGCCACTTGACAAAATTAATCAAAGTGGACTTCTGATTTTGATGTTCACAACATAAAATATGAAGCTATAGCAGACTCAAGAATATAAGACACAAGATCCTTCAAATATCTAATCAATTACAAGTGCCACAATAGGCCAAAATAGACCATATTCTGAAAGTACTATGTCTACTTAAAATTTCTCCAAACTAATACCAGATCTGGAAAGTAGACAAAAAATATGCACTTTCAAAAAAAATTGCACTCGAAAATGTGTCTGTATGAGCCCGTACGAAGCCTTTGAAGTTGCAAAAATAGGGATCAGATAGGTACAATCACCAAAAACATAAATTTCTACAAAATCCATGATCCAAAACTAGAAAAGAACACCACCACTTAAAAGTTTAGGAAATTTTAGCCAAAATAAAAAAAAATTGCACCTAATTTGGAGTCCGGATGACCAAGTTATGGCCTCCCAAAGTTGGACTACCAAATCCAAAATGCAATTGGTGAGGGCTGCAAATTTTTTAAAACTGCTGACATCACCAATTTTATGATGTTAAATTTGACATTCAAATCACCATCATCACAGTGCAAGATGCTCAGGTTTGACGGTCAAACGAAAGTTAAAATTAACCTACAGAAATGGTGACGCGATCATGAGCTTAAATTTGACATCTTGATGACCATCACTACCAAGAAAAATACACCCCAAATGACGTCCAGATGGTTGTCAATTTTAGCATATGGAAAATGGCGAAAAATGTAATTTCTTTTATAAAATACCACTTTTTGTATTGTGCCGGCATGTGTCAGTCTTTTATTAGTGTCATGGGCTATCATGCTAAGGTGTCCCGCTGCTGACTGGGTCTTGGCATTATCGGCGGAGGGCGACAGTGGCACCACAGGAGAGGAACGGTGAAGGGAGCAGCTTGCTCAGGCACAAGCAAAGGGAATAGTCCGTAGGCGGTGGTGGAGGCCATGATGAACGACGGCGCTGGGGTTTGAAACTATCACGGTGTCGAGCGGAAGGGGAGGCGGTTGCCTTGCTGAGTGGAGTAGGCTGAGGGAACCACATAGAGCAATGGTCGTGTCTACCATGTGGCCTTTGTTATTCCATGGCGGAGCCTGCCGGTGGTGGGATGTTAGAGGAGTAGAGTGGAGGGCTCAGTCCGCTCGAGTGCCGCTGTCGGAGTGAGGTGTTCCGCGCTCAGGCTGAGAAACCAACGGAGCTACATGGGCGGTTTTAAGACCCAGCGGAGGTGGCTGTGTTGTCGAGTGGATTGACTGCCACAGGTGCAGGTGGCAAATGAGTGAAGCGCGAGCTGGATGAGCGGACTGGAGGTGGTGGAGCTCTGGGCAGCAAGGAGAGTGGGGAGACTAGTGGTGGATGTGGGACTTTAGTCCCACATTCACGCTAATAATAAACTTTTGGTTATTTAAAATCTTCAACGCCTACTCTAAAGTCCAAAGAGCTAGGCTCCCTTCCCCATTCACACGGCTTGCACTCCCAGTTCTGTTGATAGTGATTTATGTCATTGATTTGCAATGTGAAGGCTAAATTTTCTAATTCGATGTGCTGACTGATAAAGACCGCTTGTATTCTCTATTTACAACATAGGCCTGATAGGCCAAATATTTTGCAAAACAATATATCCGCACAAATATTTTACAAAATAATATATCCGCACAGACAGAAAAAATATAGTAGATCCAAATCCGAAAAATTAAAAGACGGAAATGAAAATAAAAATTCAGATCTGAAATAAATATTGAAAAACTAATTACCCAATTTTGCAGATTGGGCCTTAGAGGTCTGATTTGCAAAATAAATTTGCCTCAGATTTGACTTTTGCCCAATATAGGAAAATTTATAGTCAAAATTTATGGAAACAGCCACCCAGATGCAATGGTGAGGTCCAATCTTGCTCAAAATGCTCCCACAAAATGCTAATCCCAGATTTGGTTCATGGCCCTCCAAAAGTTGAAGCAATGAATCGCTCTCCAATGGCTATGCAATGAAGACTCTTTTGGCTCTGATACCATGTAAGAATTTTCCTAAGGCAAAGAATAGAAACCAAGATCTAGAAGCTCAAGAGATAGCACAAACAAGAGAGACAAGATAATATGATCAAATGAAGAATTCAATAATGATCAAATGATGGATAATTGATTGATTACATACAATGTAGAAATGCATCAATATATAGGCAATGCATGATATCTAGAAGATATTCAAATGATAAGATCACAACTAGACATGGTGGAATCACATGTCCACCAAAGGTGGATCATCCTCCATTGTACATGAAAGTATGTGCAACATGTGCAACAATGAGAGGATGATAATGTGATAAGAACACTAAAGGTGGATCTCACACACAAAGAGGTATGAGAAGACAACTATGACCACCTAAAGTGGAGATTCTCCTAACCATGTGCTAAAAGGAAATGCAAACTCCTAGGTGTCTCAAAGATAATTAACTATGCAAATGCATTATCCCAAGTAAACTTAAGTAAAGTGTAATTAGTAAATACTTAATTACATCAACACTTTCAACTTCCAATCATGTTAATTGAAAGGTGTTAGAGGTTCTATAGTCACATTATGATCCATACTACTAGACTTACATTGTTTTTTGTAGAATGGAGAAATGAATCTAGCAGTTCGTGAGGAAGTGTGAAAAATAGAAAAGACACAACACCCCTTTGTTTATCTTTCTGCCCCTTATTTTTGGTACTCTATAGAAAGAGTTCTTTGCAACCAAACCCATAAAAATACTAAAAAATAGAACTTTATAATGATAGTGGATGAGTGTGTCTGTTGGATTTGTGACAAAAAACATACACTTTTACAAAAAATAGAACTCAATGTCGAGTTAAGGAGAAAAAAGCTATGAGAAAATGAATTATTGACAAAAGCAATTTTGTGATGAATAGTGCCACAAATTATTGCATTGAATTTGACAGCCATCACATGATTTTGGAGGCAAAAAAAAAGACTTTTTCAAATAAAATACTAACATCCCCAAATTTGATGGGCATCATAGCTAGATTGCCTATCATAGTAGAACGAACGGGTTGAGCCAAGTTGGGGCTGGTGTGCATAGATGTTGGAGGCCACCATACATAAATTTTTTTAAACCATCTAGGGTTCAGATAGACATGAGGTATGCGAATCTTTACAAACTATGATCACTATTAGAACTATGATAACTGTGGAAATCCTCAAACCAAAACATAGAGAGAAAAATTTCAAAGCCACACCTAGGGTTATAATGTGCAGAGAAGGATCACCGACCAACATGAGACAAATGCTCACACAATGATGATGACCATTGGCTTTTTCAAATCCACAAGATGATGTTTAAGCCTCAAGGCACATAATTAAAACCAGGAGGCTAACATGTAAAGAAGCCCATGTTGTAGACCACCATGGGGATTTCTGATTGCCACAGCTATAACTACTTTGACCACATCAACCATGGTTAACTACCAACTCAATTGTATGTCATAGGATTCAATATATCTCTACAAGTCTCTGATACCATGTAGATCTCTCCAAGATCTAGAAGAGATAAAATAAAATACAATAAAAATTTGAGAGACCAAAGTCAACCATTGATTCATTGGAGAAGTTGAATACATAAATGTAAAAAGTTCAACCAATTCCAACCACGAAAGAGGAAATAACTGGAATGGTGGAAAAAGTGCCTAAGAAACTAGGATGATGTGTCAAAATGAGATTGACACATCTCTAACAGACTATTTAAATATGATGACTTGTGTAAACAAATGTCAAATGTGTATGGATGACTAATTAGGATTAAAATCCTTAGTGTAAATTAAATAATTACACTAATAATTGCCAATGATAAATTTTTGAAAAAGATGCTAAATGTTTTTTAATTTTGTCTCTTGTTGTCTGAAACCCCATGTTTGTTGTCTTTAAAAAAAATGTAAGGGCCGTTGGAATGAGGAAAATTGTTTACTACCTAATTTTGTGTGGCCAGGTATGGGATATCAGATAGGTATTAGATATTTGATACCAATATGATATCCAATATCTTTAACATTGCCTCCAAAACTTCATAATAGTGCCAAGAATTTACCATTGGCGCCATTGTGGAAAGGTATTTGATATCGAGTTAAAGTCTGATATCTGATACCTAAAAAATTTATATATGCATATAATGCACTATATAATAATACATTGCATATATAATGCATATATATTTATTTATAATAATTTCATAAGCATTACATAATAGAATAGGGAACAAGAGAGAGATAGAGATAAAAGGGGATATGGTGAGGAGACGGAGAGAGGGAGACAAGGGAAAAGGATGAGAGAGAGTATTTAACATATGATTTCTATATTAAATAAAGTGTGTAACATCATACACATAATAGTAATATAATAGTTTAGTTTATTATATATTTTAAATAATGTATTAAATATTAATTATATATATTAAGATATTATAATATTTCATGTATTTTAATGTATTATATTTTAATATGTTATGATATATAAATATATATATTATGTATTATATAGTATAATAATATACTAAACACGTCGAATATTTAATACTTATCAAATATCTGATCTACCTCTGACACAATTCTGCAAGCTTGGGATTTTCCTTAGGATTGCTATGGGATTGGGCTTGGGGATGCCAAACAAAGAAAGTCATCCCAAAAAAGGTATTTATGATATTTCCTTGTGTTTACAGAATTTGACATGTAGTTGACAGCTTTCTTTTAAATCAAATTAATGAAATGAAAAGAGTTCCTTAAGGGTATTCTCAACTTTCCACCATTATAAATTTTATCTAATTTTGAGTTTAATAATTAATCATTATTCATTTTCTAGTTGGATTACATCTATAGTCCTGATTGATATGTTGATTAAAAACATCTAAAACTTGAACAAAGAGTATAACATTTTTCAAATCTGAAACATGCATCACATTCTATACTTTTCATACTATAAGATTGAAAAAAAGAAATTTATAATACTTTGACTAAGTTAGGATGGTTAATCACATGAGTTTTTATATTCAAAAAATGTTGTACTAAAAAAATTATAATTAATTATTTACTTCTAGAAAAAATTACGAAAAAAATATGTCACATCTAAATATTAGTGTCCTACTTATATCTAGAATCTTTAAACAAACATTATCATTTTAAATTGTAGTTAGCATGGTTAGGCATACACTTACTTATCTTTTTCTTCAAATTTTTTTACTACTGCATTGAAATTTCAAATTTTCACCAAATAGGTTTTTAAAAAAAAATCCACCTAGTATCTTAGAAACTACATTAAATTTTCTATAGATTCTATTCTTACATATTTTTTATATAAGGTTGAAAACTTATTGAAATTTTTATGTCAAGTTGCCTAAGCCTATTTTTCTAAAATTTTATTGCCACTTAAGGGCCTACTTTGGCTCATCTTGATTCTACACATACCCAAATATTAAGTTAAAGAAGTTGACTGCAATAGAATATGTATAGGCTAGATTGAAGGCAAATAAGCACCTTAAAAATTATCAGAATGAATAAATTCAAACCTTTTTATTATCTCTTATGGATATTCTCCAAATCACTAGAAAAAGTTGTCTAGGAGCCACAAAAGTGGTTAAGCATACTCTTTATCACTTCATAAAAAATTTCTATCAAAACTTTTTTTAGGACATGCCACAAATTGGGAGATTTTAATGCTAGAAGTTTCAAACTACGTAATTGCCATGGAGCTAAAAAATAAGGTCTTATCACCAACTGAAGAATTTTATTGCACTAAAATATCATCAGATATGTAGGTGTCAAAATTACCCTTTTGTGCATTTTGGATTCTAACATTTTTTAATTCATTTCAACCAATAGAGAGGCAACTAAAATATTTGAAAAAACTTCCCCATCATTTATGGTTTTATGGATGTCCTTATCCTATTCAAAAGCCCCCATTTCGGCATAGGTTGAGAGTAAGTATGAATTGACCACTCAAAAATTGTAGTTTCTTTCTCGATAGATAACACTACCTTATTTCTATTCCATTCTACCTCCTCCACTCGTTGGAAAGAAACATTCTAGACATTAAGGAGAACAAAAACCCTGAGAAGCTGATTTCAATCCTACACCAAGGCCTTTTACTTTGTTTGTTCAAGTTCCATAAAGCCATTTTACCCCCACCTCAACCGCCCCTAACTATCACGAAAATCACCCCGAATTTTAGTCCTTCAGGAGCTAATAACCTCTCTCAATCCCCCTCCCAGTCCAACTAGGAGCCTAACCTTATCCCCCATGATGGCAAGGGCCACAAGAGGTGTGCGCAGAACCCCGTCAAAAGGTTAGAGGAATTAGAGGATTCCCATGTTTTTGATTCACTGGAAGCAAAAGATAAGATGGTGGATGATAGCACCCCTGAGGCTAAGAAGAGGCTTAAGAAATAAAAAAAGTTGGATAGTCGGGTGGGGTCAAAGCTTGAAATGGGTGGTACTGTCCAGCGCTCCAATAGAATTGCTAAAGAAAAATGTAAAAGATGACTCAAGGAAATGGCCTCTAAGGACAAGATTCTTTTGGAGGATATGGATACCTCTCACTCCTCTGGGACAATTAAGGGCTCCTCGACTGAGCATTTGAGCCCCCCTAGGTCTACCAACGCTCCTCCTATGAATCCCCCACCCGTGGTGAATGAAATCTCTGGCAGCAATACCCTAACTCTGCCCTCTCCCCACACATAGTAGGTCAACTCCCCCCACACTGAGCATGCTACCATGGTTGTGGCTGGAAATGGCAGGCTCAAAGGATCCCTCAAGAATAAATTCACCGAGCTAGACAATGTGATCCTCAGCCTCAAGTAGGATATGAAGGAAATCAAGGCCCGCATTGCTGACTCCAATAAGTTTTTCCTTAAAGTGATGCATGCATCAGTGGTGACTTTGTGTAATGTACAAAAGAAGATTGATGGTGGTAAGCTAGAAGCTGATGAGGACAACAAATACCTCTTCCTATTTCTGCAGGAAGAGTGGGTCGCCACCTTGATGTCCAAGCGGCTAGGTGAGAGAACATAACTATTGCTGGTGCCATGGTGATTCTCTCTTGTTTCGGGCCCTTGGGTCCCAGGTTTTATTTTGTGTTTTTCTTTTATATGGTTAAGAACTTAATACTTTAGTTTAGCCCTACGAGGCAGTTTATTGTTATTATGTTCAAGGCCTTTTGGTTAAACGATAATGCTGGATCACTTTTTTTGTTAAGGATCTTCAAGTTTGTTTTTGATAGAGGTAGACTAGACACTGTTACTTTGATGATTATCTGTTGTGAAGCTAGTGCTGTTAATGTTCTATTAATGTTCTCTTAGTCTTCCCTGTCCCACGGGCCAACACCTTCTTGCTAATTTTTCTATCCAAAACACTAGATCTCACTTTTTTCTTTAATTTTGTGAATGAAATTTATAAATTCACCCTCCAAAATTCAAGTAGGTCTATCTGAAAACAAGAAAACATTTTTAATTAAAAAGATAAAAATAAAACAATATCAAAGTAATATTTAATAAATCAAATCAAATTTTCTTCTCCCACAATTTTCCCCACTTGCGATAATAATTAACAAGGTTAAAACAAGAGATGCAATACAATCAAGTTCCTAGAAATGGTGTGTTAGTTTACAATAAAAAATCAAAAAATCATTTGAAATGATATTTTTCATGCAAAACACATTTGTCAAGATGCAAAAATCAAGTATTACTAGTTATAAAATAATTTGAAATATATTTGCTAGTTGCATATGACCTTCTAGATATTTGTAGGAAAAGAGAGGAACAAATAATATTTTCAAAAGAGTTTAAGATAGAAATTAAAAAATAGGAATGTGATTTATTCAAAATTATTATTCTTATACTTTATTTTCTTAGATAAAATTCTTCAACTTTATAATAGTAAAACAAAATTTAAAACAGAAGCCTACACTTAATTTTAAATATTTAATTATTATTAATTTTTTATTAAATATAACGGAAGCAAAGATAGTTACATACTAGTATGCATGAATGTTCAAGCAGCACTACAAAACAATTAGCTCCTTAACAATAGGGAGGCCATATGGACTGTATCAAAGCATGACTACATTTTATTGAGCAAGAGACTATCATATGCATTATCAATATTATATAGAATATGTCAAAACATGAGAATATTGGATCAGAGTGTATCATTCAACCATCCAGGTAGTCCATCCCATAGATCCATAGTTCCACTTAAGGATCATTCCACTGACTTCAAAAATAGAAAAAGGGTCTTCCAACTCTTCATATGTGGGAAGGAGATCATTAGGAGGTGGAACAACCACCACCAGAACAAAAATAACTGACTCAAGCTGCAGTGGAGTGAAAAAACATCAACATGCCTCTCTTTATCCTCTCTCTCTGATCTTCTCAATCATCTCCCTCAATGTAATGTCAAAATCATCCAATTCCTTTATCGATGCAACATAGGTATATCCATAGGCCACCTATTTATTTATCATCACAGAAGTTCCCCCATTAAGAAACTCCAAGAAATTTTCCACAAAAATCTTAAGAATCATAATCACTTGCATGTAAATGTTATGTAGTATACTGAGCCTCCGAAGACACTCAATGAGGCATATTTTCCTACCATTAAAGATATCATTGTTACGAGATCTCCAAATATGCCATAAGATATGGATAGACAAAAGAGACCATAAAAGATAACTACTTTTTCTCATGCTCAAGAATTTCCCGATAAAGATATCATAGATGGTGAAACTTTTATTCAAAGTGAGACCAAATAAGTTCCATACCTCTTTGGAAAAAAAGTACTCAAAAAAAATGTGAGGTCCTACCCCAACCCATCTTAACCCGATTCATATTTTTCACATGGACTATCTAGATGATATATTGTTATGAGACATTAGACCTATTTTGATTATGACTTCTTACCTTTAGACAATATGTGATGATTTTACATGTTTATATGGATGATGATGTTAGACATACTTTTACATGTGTTTGTTAGATTCATACTGACTTTATGATATAGAAAGATAATTGAATCCTAGATTTTGCATATTGATTTGCATTATCTTATGGAATGAGAAATTGAGTTAGTTATGATGATTGATTTCCTAATGCAATAGTTCTACAATTGACTTAGGGTTACTTGTTTAAGAAAAATTTAACTTTCATGTAATGCTTATAGAAATAGGATACAATATGATTTATGTTTATGTTCAAATAGTAAAATGCAGTTTCTCAAATGTATTCGTATTTGAATGATTATTATAGATCTTGTTTCTCTTTCGATATGCTTATATATGCAATGATTTCATGTGGTACTGATATCTGAATTGAGTGTGTAGGATTATGACCATAGTTTTAAATGTGGGGAAACAAGGATGGATCAATGTGAAAACAGTAAAGGCCAAGGTAGACTCTATGAAGAGAATGACCTTGTTGTTATGTGTTTTTAGTTTCCTAAACATGATTTTGAGTGAATGTAATTTGTAAGTGTCTTAAGGTGCATAATTGGATGCAAAATATTTGTGTAAATGTAAATATGTTTATCCATTTGGCATGCCATGTGTAAAATTATGTGGTGTGATGTGCACTTTCTTTTGTTGTGTCACTTGACATTAGTGCTATGTGTTGGCATGCCTAAGTGGAATGTTTGATGTTACCTCACCCTTATGCCACCTTGTGAGTACCTAGGTGTAGTTAGTGTGTTAGGGAACCAAGAAATGAGTCACATCACTTCCCATTTTCATCAGTTAACTTCACATGGGTTTTTTATGCAAGAGCATCTCGGGTCCTTGGCAATCCTATGTCACCAAAAACATATTTGAGTTTGTCTGTATTGTGCAGTTCCTTCTTTGACCGAGTTGGTTCGGTGTTGGTCAGTTTCCTTTGGTTACCAAGTTTGGTCGGTTATCTCTTGGGCAGTCAGTTGTTTCAGTGGTGCTCGATGATGCTTGTCTAGCGCTTGGTTGGCTTTGCTTACCGATGAGTTTTCTTTGATTTTTTGTTGAGGCCGAATTGTGCATTTATTATGGGTCATTGATTTCATGTTGGTATCCATCATTGGGAAGCGTGTGGTCCTAGATTTGTCTTTCCTTCTATTGATTATGGATCTGAAGGCTGACTCGGTTCAGTAGACTCTTGTATAAATGTAGTTATTTGGTTAGAGTTTAGGAGGAAGTTTTTGGTAGAAGATAGAAGATAGAAGATTATAGATTTTGGATAGATCCTCGCATGTTTGAGGACTTCTATAATTCATTGTAATATCTGGCCATATCCAGGAAGGCCTTACAGCCTGGCATGTATGAATCAATTTGGAGTTAATATATGAATGATCCTTGCATTTTCTCTCTCCCACTGTATTTTTGTTGCTTCTGCGTGTTGTTGAGAAAGATAGATCTAGTTAGGGTGTGTCATTCCTTGGCCCCTATCGATCATTATTTACATTAGGTGGTATTAGAGTGAGGTTGAGATCTGGATCTAGGTATGTGAATCTAGGTTTGTAGGTTCCTTCTTGCGAAGCCCTAGTTGATTTTTTGTGGGTAGTAGATTGTGATCTGATCTGCAATTATAGAGGCTTTTCAAGATGCTTTGTAGGAGGCAAGATGCAGATCCAGGATTGGAAGACATATTAAGACAAATTGTTGCCAGATTGGAAACTGTTGAAACACCCTATAGAAGAGGCAGGCATCTTGAAGATGTTAGTGATGATGAAGTTGAGGAAGAATTGGGTAATGCATAACTCGCACCTGTGATGGGTCAGGGTGAAGAAATATTTTTTAAGGATTTGACAAGTCTAAAGTCTAAACCACACTTTAATCCTCCTGATTATGGTGGAAAGTTGGATTTTGATGAATTGGTAGATTGGATCACTGAGATGGAAAATTATTTTGAATATGAGAATGTTCCTAAAGACAAGAAAGTGAAGATTGCAAGCACAAAGTTGAAAAGTCATGCATCCTTATGGTGGGAACATCTGCAGCTCGATAGAAAAAGGAAAGGCAAAGAAAAAATCAAGGTTTAGAATAAAATGGTGAACAAATTGAAAGGAAATTTCTTACCTTGTGATTACCAGATTAACCTAGTTAGGCGAATGCAAAGTTTGAAGCAGAAAGATATCTCGATAAAAGAATATCCTAAGGAATTCTATAGATTAGATATCAGATTTGGACATGATGAAGATGATGTGGAAAGAATTGCTAGATACTTGAATGGTTTGAGAGTTTCTATCCAAGAAGAAATCAGCTTGGTTAAGTTGGAAAGTATTGAAGAGGCTTATCAATTTTCTTTGAAAGCCAAGGAGAAATTGAACAAGAGACATGAACAAAGACAAAGAGGTAGAGGTGGTAGATTCCCTAGAGGAAGAGGTAGATTCTATGGTGAAAATAGTAGATCTAAACCAGAAAAGAAAAATTTGGATAAAGGCAACACCGAGTGGAAAGGTGAAAGTTCATCTAGAGGCAGAGGCAGTAACTACCGAGGTGGTTATAGCAGAGGAAGTTTCTAAGAAACTTGTTATAATTATGGAGAAGAAGGACATAGATCATTTGAATGTACACAAGAAAGTAAGAAGGTTTGTAACAGACATAATTCTTTAATGCAAGAAGAGTCACCGAATGAACCTAAGAAGGAAAGTAACTTGATGGTGAGAAGGGCACTATGGACTGAAATTAAAAAGGAAGATCTGGTAAGGAAAAGTTTGTTTAAGACCAGATGTAAAGTTTCTGAGAAAGTTTGGAAGGTAATCATTGACAGGGGTAGCTCAGAGAATCTGGTATCTGAGGAGATGGTCACAAAGCTACAATTGAAAAGGTTGGAACATCTGAAGCCCTATCAGATTTCATGGATCAAAGATGAGCATACACTCTTGGTAAGTGAAGAATGTTATGTGAATTTGAAAATTGGAAAGTACTATGATAAGGTGTTGTGTGATATCATGCCTATGTATTGTTGTCATATTTTGGGTAGACCTTGGCAATATGATATACATGCTATATATGATGGGAGATTGCATAAGTATACTATTGTGGCTGATGGAAGAAAACAAATATTGTTACCTTTGATGGAAGAACTTGTTAGTAATGTTTGTACATCTGTAAAATTTTGCTTGATGGAAGGAAGAAAGTTTGTTAAGGATTTGAAAAAGAATGATGTATGTTTTGTTGTGATTCCTAACAAACCAAGTAAGAAAATAGAGGATAGTGTACATAAGGAGATTGATAAGTTACTCACCGAGTACAAAGATATCATTTATGATAATGTACTTAATGGTTTTCCACTGAAGAGAAGCATTGATCATTGTATGGATCTTATTCTTGGAGCTAGTTTACTGAATAAGGCATCTCATCGATTGACACCTACTGAGAATCAGGAATTGAACTGACAGATTCAAGAGTTGCTGGAGAAAGGTTTGATCAGAGAAAGTTTGAGTCCTTGTGTATTACCTACGGTATTGGCACCTAAGAAGAATGGATAATGGAGAATGTGTACTGATTCCAGAGCAATCAACAAGATACCAGTGAAGTATAGGTTTCCTATACCGAGAATGGATGACATAATGGATAGTTTGATTGGAGCAAAGTATTTTACCAAACTTGATTTGAAAAGTGGGTATCATTAGATTAGAATCAGAGAAGGTGATGAATGGAAGACTACTTTCAAGACAAAAGAAGTTTTGTATGAGTGGTTGGTTATGCCTTTTGGTTGCACTAATGCACTGGGTACTTTTATGAGATTGATGAATGAAGTTCTTAAGAAATTCTTGGTTATTTTTGTGATTGTATATCTTGATGATATTCTGATATTCAGTAAGACCAAAGAAGAACATTTGTTACATGTTAGACAAGTTTTGCAGAGATTGAAAGAGGAAAAGTTGCTGATAAATCTGAAAAAGTGTTCATTTATGAAAGAGGAGATTGTGTATTTGGGATTTGTTATTTTCGCTAATGGTTTGAAGATGGATCCTGAAAAGGATGAAGCTATTTTGAATTGGCCTACACCTATGAATGCTAGTGAGGTAAGATCATTTCATGGATTGGCAAGTTTTTACTGAAAGTTCATTAGAAATTTTAGTGCAATTTGTAATGATATGACTAAGACTATGAGAGGAGACAAAAGAGAATTCAAGTGGACACATGGAGCTAATAAAAGTTTTGAGACTCTGAAGTAGAAGGTTGTTGAATTGCCTATTTTAGCATTCCCTGATTTCAATAAGGTATTTCAAGTAGAATGTGATGCAAGTGGTAGCGCAATTGGAGCTGTGTTGAGTCAAGAAGGTAAACTTGTTACTTTCTTTAGTGAAAAGTTGAATGATACAAGAAGAGAATATTTTGTGTATGATCAAGAATTCTATGCTATTGTTCAAGCCTTGAAGAAATGGAGACATTATTTGATATCAAGTGAATTTGTGTTGTATATTGATCATAAGGCTTTACAATATTTGGGTAGTCAGAATAAGTTGAATCAGAGACATATGAAATGGGTTGAGTATTTGCAAAGTTATACATTTGTGATAAAGCATAAAAGTGGAGTCACTAATCGAGTTGTGGATGCATTACGTAGAAGAAGATCTTTGATGACCGAGATGAAAATTCAAGTTCTTAGTTTTGATGAGATGAGAGATTCTTATGAAGTTGATCCTGATTTTTTTAAGCTGTGGAGAAAGTGCAGAGCACCTATTCAAGATCAACCGAGTACTAAATGGGAAGAATATTTTATTTAGGAAGGTATGTTGTTTAAAGCTATTCAATTGTGTATACCGAGAGAACCTATGAGAAATAATTTGATAAAGGAGAAACATAGTAGTGGTTTGGCTGGACATTTTGGAATTGATAAGACATTGAATTTTCTTAAGGAGAAATACTTTTGGCCATAGTTGTATAAAGATGTTTAGAAATTTGTGAAAAGTTGTGGAGTTTGTCAAGTTGCAAAAGGATTAAGTTAGAATACTAGATTGTATATACCAATTGTTTCTCCTGAGAAACCTTGAATTGACATCAGTATGGATTTTGTTCTTGGCTTACCAAAGATAGTAAGAGGTAATGATTCTATATTTATTGTTGTGGATAGATTTTAGAAGATGGCACATTTTATACCATGTAGAAAGACATCAGATGTAGTGGATGTAGCAGATCTTTTATTTAAAGAAATTGTTAGATTGCATGGATTAACAAGGAGTATTATCTATGACCGAGATAGTAAATTTTTTGGATACTTTTGGAAGACTCTTTGGAAAAAGTTTGGCACTGAGTTGAAATATAGTTCTACATTTCACCCACAAACTGATGGACAAACAAAGGTTGTGAATAGAAGTTTGGGTAATCTTTTGAGATGTTTAGTTGGAGACACACCGAGTAATTGGAATTCTGTGTTAGCACAAGCAAATTTTGCATACAATAACTCAGTGAATAGGAGTACTGGAAAAACACCTTTTGAGATTGTAAATGGATTACAACCAAGAGGCATATATGATTTGAGAGACATTGATGATGAAATTAAGAGAAGTGTTGAAGGAGTAAAATTTTCTCAATATATGAAGACATTGCATGAAGATGTGAAATATAAGCTAGAAAAGAGTAATCAGAAATACAAAGTCAGAGCTGATAAATCAAGGAGATATAAGACTTTTGATGTTGGTGATGAAGTGATGGTTCATTTGAAGAAAGGTCGATTTCCTCTTGGAATATATGGAAAGCTGAAGATGAAGAAGTTTGGACCTTGCAAGATTTTGAAGAAATTTGACAGTGGAAATGCATATGAGATTGAATTACCTGATGACATGGATATATCACCTCTATTAAACATTGCTGATTTGTATGAGTATAATGAACCTGATGAAAAAATGACAGTACTGACAGAGTATCCTAAGAAGCAAAATGAAGAAGTTGAGTAGATTTTGGAGCAAAGAGTTGGCAAGGGCACAAGAAGAAAATAATATATGGAATATATGGTAAAGTGGAAGAATAGACCGATTGAAGACAGTTCATGTATTTCACAATCTGAGTTGGATGTAGCTCAGATCATACCTACTAAATGATTTAGAGAATCATTTCAAAATAACCCCAGGTGTCTGATCCAGGAGCATCTCGGGTCCTTGGCAATCCTTTGTCACCAAAAATATATTTGAGTTTGTTTGTGTTGCTCGGTTCCTTCTTTGACCGAGTTGGTTCAGTGTTGGTTAGTTTTCTTTGGTTACTGATTTTGGTTGGTTATCTCCTGGGTGGTCGGTTATTTCACTAGTTCTTGATGATGCTTGTCTGGCGCTCGGTTGGCTTTTCTTACTGATGGGTTTTCTTTGAGTTTATGTTGAGGCCAACTTGTGTATTTATTATGGATCATGGATTTCATGTTGGTATTCATCATTGGGAAGTGTGTGGTCCCAGATTTGACCATTCCTTCCATTGATTGTGGATCTGAAGGTTGACTCTGTTCGGTAGTCTCTTGTATAGATGTAGTTGTTTGGTTAGAGTTTAGGAGGCAATTTTTGGTAGAGGATAGAAGATAGAAGATTAGAGATTTTGGATAGATCCTCAAATGTTTGAGGACTTCTATAATTCATTGTAATATCTGGTGTAATGTATGAATCAATTTGGAGTTAATATATGAATGATCCTTGCATTTTCTCTCTCCCACTATGTTGTTGTTGCTCTCGTGTGTTGTTGAGAAAGGTGGATCTAGTTAGGGTGTGTCATTCCTTGGCCCCTGTCGATCCTTCTTTGTGTCAATTTTTGAGGGGTTAAATTGAGCCCTAGAGAGTGGTTAGGATTAGTTTTAGGTACCCCAAGGCATATACATAAGTTTGGGGGTTAATTTTTACCTTTTTCATAACCCAAAGCTTCCAAATGGCCTCTCAAAGAGGGCTCTCTTTGAGAGTGACAAAATTTGGGTATGCTTTCAAGGTTAGTTCACTCCCCCATGTTTTGTTTTCCTCTCATTCTTTAGTTAAGGACATGTGGCAAGAAAATTAGAACCAAGACATCTACTTCACCTTGGGATGAGGGTAGAGAGGAAGGAATGTTTTGCTAATAGAAAAATGAGACTAGAGAGAGAAACACTTCCACTACTTGCATTTTGGTTTGAGGAGAATAGATCTTAGGAGTGGGTCAATGCACAAAGTTGGGTACCAATTCCGCGGAATTCTTGTAGAAATGAGAGATGTCACTCGAAATGAGCACATATTTTCAGAAAACGGGTGTCTGTTTTAGGTTTGGGCACCCGGGCCTAAATTCAAAAAATGGGTGCCTGTTGTTTTTTCAAAACGGGCGCCCATTTTTTTTCAAAATGGGTGCTCGTCTCTAAATTTTTATTTTTTTTTAGAATTAAAAATGCATTTTAACACTTTTTTTTTAATTTTTTAAATGGGTGCCCATTTCTTAAGACATGAGCAGGAAGCACACATTCGCCTCGAATTTCATTCCAATGTTGGTTTGGTTTAGGCTTGGTAGAACCAAGCCTATGTCTTGACCTCCAAAAATTTGGTTAAGACACTGGAATGCTAGATTTCTACGTTGCCGTAATTTTTTGAGGGCCTTCCTGATTGTATCATTTTATGAAAAAAAAACCCATTAGAGTTCTCAGTGTCCTAATTTCAAAAATGTAAATTTTATAGTGATGTGCTTACTTTTACTATTTTTGCATTATTTATTAGTTAAAAGTGGTACCTAAATGTAAAATAGCGAGGTTCACTAAAACGTTAATAACTTTTTTGTTTTTAATTTTTTTGGAAAATAAATTATATGAGACCAAACTAGATACAATTCTTTTGAAGATAAAAAAAGAATTTTGAAAAAATATGAAATTCTCATCAAATTATGGTGTATGTACACCATAGGTTTTGAAAAATTATTTTATAGTCAATTAAAAATTAATTAAAAAAATTATATTCAATAAAAAAACAAGGACAAATATGCTGACCAATATTTGGTGTCTTAGGTATATTTCCCCAAAAGGATTTGCAAAAATTCATTTATTTAAGTCAAAATATGGTGTTCGTACACGACTATGGTATGGTCTTAAAACAAGCATTTTGAAAACATGGTTTTTAAACATTCCTACTAAAAAACAATTTATACCATGTGGGTATTTAAATAAATTACATATTTGAAAAGTAGACTTCGAGAACTACATTTTCTATTACTAATTTTTTTGAGATTCAATCTCTAAGTGCCTCAAATTTAGACATCAATTGACAAGAAATTTGAAAAAAAGGGAAAGCACTTCCACTTTTTGCCCAAAAGTGGGGCTCAACTTCTTGCAGCCACCCGAGTAACTAGAGGCTTGGAAAGGAAGGAGAAAGGAGGCTTGGATTTGAGAGAAGGAAAAAAGATAGGAAGGGAAAATTGAGCTCATCATCAAATTGTTCTTGCCTTAGTTTCTTGGTGGAAAGGTTGGTGCAACTATCATGAAATGAAAACCTTGTCTTCTGAATTTGTTTAGTTGTATAATTCATGTTGTATGTGTATTGTGTTGATTTTCAAAGGTTGTTTTATGGAGCTCTTATCTTTCTTTTCTTTGTTTTGTTTATGAATATTTTTGGGAGTGCAAGACTACACTCATCCTTGGGAGGATTTGAGAGTCTTGGGGTGAAGGGATTAGCTGGGAAAATCTATTGTGTAGAGCATGGATGTATAGGCATCCATGAAACTTACTTGTGTTGTGAATTGGGGGCCATAAGGGAAGTTTTTTTGTGATCTATGAGATGAGCAAGTTTGTTGAGTGAAGCCTTGAGATGGCATGTTTTGTAAGATAAGAAGGACTTTTTGTTTTTTTTGAGTATGGACTCTCCAAAGATTGTTTCCACCTTCACCCATTGAAGGAATATATGTAATCCTTTGTGCAAACCTTGGGAATGGGAGTTATGTTGTAAAACTTTATGTTGTACAAGTTTAAGTTTTGTGTGTTTGAGTAAGTTTGTTTCCTATCCTACCTTGTTCCCCTAGCTCGGGGGTGGCCATGTAATGGCCTTGGCTGGGAGGTGAGCCTACATGGTCATGTAAGATGTGTTTATTTTATTGCAAGTTTGCAATAAGGTTGCTCGTTGAAGAATTTTCCAAGTTATTATGTGCATGAGAAAGCTATATAAATTGTTGGGTGAAGAATGTGATTTAATTGTATATGATTTGTCATTGTAAAACCCTTTGGTAAAATATGTATCTAATGTTTTAAGTTGACATTAGAAGTGATATGAAAGTCAACGTAAATCTATGACTTTGATGTAATAGGTTGAGCTACATTTTAATCTTCAAATGCAAATGTGTTGCTGGTATTTTTTTACTTCAAAAGAAAAGATAGAATTTCCTTTGAATAAATATATTATTCTGAGATGTTTTAAGCTGTTACTATATTGTCTTGAGTTTATGTTTAAAAAGAGAGAGAAATTGATTAAATTGTAGCATTGTATAAAAGTTCAATTTTTTAATATAAATATATTATATGCACTTAAAAAAAGGAAATTTTTTTTTTGTTGGTCTGTTTTTCATGTCCTAGTTTTTAGGGCATTACAAAAAATATGAGGAATTATTTCATCAAATCTACATAAAGAATAGATGTTATACTCCCTATCAAGCTTCTTGGTAGGCAACCTTTGAAGGAGGAGACACCTCATGAAACAAAGGATCTTAGGCTCAACAAGCTTATGCAAAAGTTCAATCAAATACTTGGTCTAGGAAGGGGGGTCAGAAGAAAGTCTCCATGCACCATTAATGTGATCAAGGATATCATGATTGTACATGGGAATCTTGTAAATGAGCTTGGATTTGGTTAGAGGAAACGGGTACCATCTGGCCATCTTAAGAGAAAAATCTTATCGGGGCTCCTACTATAATGTATGGGAAGATTCAAAACTTTACATGCATCTCTCAACATGGTATAAGTCCTCCATTGGGATCGGGGTAGGTCAAACTTACCTACCAACTCCTACCAACTAATAAGGGAATCATCTTTAATAATATCATCAAAGCACCTAATACCCTTATTAGCCCAAGCAACATGCTTTATTTTTTTTTAAATTACTATATTAGATTAAAAAATAACATCTTTTATATTACATATAATATTGTCTTCTATAAAGAAAAGTTTAACTTTAATTCAAAATTATTTTTGGTTAAGGAGAATAAGAAAATAAGTTATTATTTATATTTCATAAAATAATATTCACATTAATATGCTTAATTAAATTTATTTATTTATATTTAATAAAATGATATATAAATCACTATAATTATTTAAATACATTTATGTAAAAATGTTTATAAAATTATTTAATTTACATAAATTAGAAGTTATTTTAATGTATTTTAAAACTATCTCGATTACCACATTAGATATACATATAAAAAAATTAATAAATTTTAATATAATTATTTTTATTATATATAAGTAATTTCTCTTAACATCTATTAATTAGTTTTTAAAAATGATAATAAATATTTATATGAAATAATAAACTAACTTATATATCTTTAATTTTTATAATTTGATTTTATTTTTAATATTAAATAATATTTTACCATAAGCAACATTAATTTTCAAATATATATATATATATATATATATATATATATATATATATATATATATATATATATATATATATATATATATATATATTTAATTTCAAATTTTCTTCTAATGATTCTTATTTGGTTGAACGGTTAATCTAGATTAAGTTTAAGATGAGTAGAACATGATGTTAAATCATACATTGTTACCATATATAACAAGATAAGTATCATATTTGAATTGATTACATAAACTTATGAAATATTTTACAAAAATCAAATTTTTTGCTTACCATATATAACAAGATAAGTATCATATTTGAATTGATTACATAAATTTATGAAATATTTTACAAAAATCAAATTTTTTGTTTACTATAATCAATAAGAAAAGAAAAATGATATTTTTAATCTTTTAAAATAAAGTTTTTATATAATCTTTAATTTTTTTACAAAACAATTTAATTCTTTGCAATGATTGACTAAGCTATTTAAAAATTGATTAATAGAAAATAATTTCCACAAAATTTCACTATCATAATTAAAAACTGAATACATAAATATTCCATCTTTAACAAAAACTAATAAATAATATCATCCTAATTTTGAAATTTGAAATAGGAAATAATTAAATGATCTGATATGACCCTTTATTATAAATAATAGAAAAAGTAAATGATCTGACGCTAGTGATAGCTATACAGCCGACAAAAGTTATCGGATAAGACTACTTTTGAATTTATTATTTAAACAGGAAATCAGACTATTTTTTTAATTTATTATTTAAATAAAATCATAATACAACTGTTTTTCCTATTTTTTATTTAATTAATAAGTGGTAATCAGAGTTAAAAGTTATATAAAGAGAACCAATTTCGTGGCTAGATATGTAGCCACTACCTCTCTACCACAGCGGACCATTTTGCCGTACAATTAAAATTTAATAAAAAATCTCGTACAATTGGCATGCTTCCCGTTCCAAGAAATGACGTGTAGTACTTCGGTATAGCTGACATAGTCATCCTATTCATCGGTTCCCAATTCATATAAAAAGGTATTGAGGTGAGCCTTCGGTTTAAAGCTGACGGTCCATTTAAAATTTCACCAGAAATCTCACACCTTAAAATAATTTTGACGAAAAAAACGGCCGTCAAATTTACAAATTGCGAACAACGTGGTACACGCTTACCTTGGAATCCAAACAGCTGTGTTCTTGCAAAGGCAAGCACTTAAATTTGGTGGCCCTTTGGTTGAGTGACAATAAATCACCGAAGTTGAAAAAATGATATTTTGGAGATTATATTTGTATTTTGCATTTAATATATAGGATGATGTTTCCTTGAAGCATTCTACGGCCTATATATGAAGGGCGACTTTGATTGGATAATTCTGATAATCAATTAGTATTGTAGAAACTATATTTAATTTTCTATATTTTCTATTCTTACATATTTTTTATATAAGGTTGAAAATTTATTGAAATTTTTATGTCAATTTGCCTAAGCCTATTTTTCTAAATTTCATGGTCACTTGAGGGCCTACTTTGGCCCACCTTGATTCTAAACATACCCAAATATTATGTTAAAGAAGTTGACTGCAATTGAATACATATACGCTAGATTGACGACAAATAAGCACCTTAAAAATTATCAGAATTAATAAATTCAAACCTTTTTATTATCTCTTATAGATATTCTCCAAATCGCTAGCATATTAAAACCACAAGAAAAAGTTGTCTAGGAGCCACAAAAGTGGTTAGGCATACTCTTTATCACTTCTTAAAAAATCTATATTGAAAGAATTGTAAGGACATCCCACAAATTGAGAGATTTTAACCCTAGAAGTTGTAAACTATGTAGTTGCCATGGAGCTAAAAATTAAGGTCTTGTCGCCAACTAAAAAAATGTATTGCACTCAAATGTCATCAAATATGTAGGTGTCACAATTACCCTTTTGTACATTTTTTGTTCTTACTTTTTGCATTCACTTCAACCAATAGAGAGGGAACTAAAACATTTGACAAAACTTCCCCATCCTTTATGCTTTAATGGATGTCTTTATCCTATTCAAAAGCCCTCATTTTGGCATACGTTGGGAGTAAGTATGAATTGACCACTCAAAAATTGTAGTTTCTTGAGATAGATAAGTAGCATGTACTAACATACAACTTGTCATTACACTAGACCTCACTTTTTTCTTCAATTTTGTGAATAAAAATTATAAATTCACCCTCTAAAATTCAAGTAGGTCTATCTGAAAATAAGAAAAAAAATTTAATCTAAAAGATAAAAATAAAACAATATCAAAATAATATTTAATAAATAAAATCAAAATTTCTTCTCCCACAAATTTCCCCACTTGCAATAATAATTAACAAGGTTAAAACAAGAGATGCGATACAATCAATTTCCTAGCAATAGTGTGTTAGTTTACAATAAGAAATTAAAAAACGTTTGAAATGATGTTTTTTTATGAAAAACACATTTGGCAACATGCGTTCAAGCCAAGTATTACTAGTTATAAAATAATTTGAAATAGATTTGTTGGTTGCATATGACATTTTAGATATTTGTAGGAAAGGAGATGAACAAATAATTTTTTTTAAAGATTTTAAGATAGAAATTAAAAAAAAAATAGGAGTGCAACATATTCAACTTTAGTGTTCTTATACTTTATTTTCATAGATAAAATTCTTCAACTTTTTAATAGTAAAAAATAAATTTAAAATAGAAGTATATACTTGATTTTAAATACTTAATTAATTTTTTTCTATTAAATATAAGGGAAGTAAAGATAGTTACATACTAGTATGCATGAATGTTCAAGTAGAACTATTAAACAATTGGCTCCTTAACAATAGGGAGGCCATAAGGGTTGTACCAAAACATGATTACATTTTATTGAGTGAGAGATTATCATATGCATTATCAACATTATACAGAATATGTCAAAACATGAGAATAGTGAATCAGAGTGTATCATTCAACCATCGAGGTAGTCCATCCTGTGGATCCATAGTTCCACTCAAGGATCCTTCCTTTCATTTAAAAAATATAAAAACAATCTGCCAACTCTTCATATGTGGGAAGGAGATCATCAGGAAGTGGAACAACCATGACCAGAATAACAAGAATTGACTCAAGTTGCGGTGGAGTGACAACAACATCCACATGCCTCTCTTTCTCATGTCTCTCTCTGATATGCTCAATCATCTTCCTCTGTGTAATATCAAAATCATCCAATTCCTTTACCAGTGCAACATAGGTTATCCATAGGCCACCTATTTCTTTAGCATCACAGAAGCTCCCTCATTCAGCAACTCCAATAACTTCTCCTCAACAATCTTAAGAATCATAGTCACCTGCAAAACAATGTTTCGTATTATATTGAGCCTCTAAAGAGACTTGGTAAGGCATCTTTTTCTACTATTAATGATATCATTGTTACAAGATTTCCAAATTTTCCATAATATATGGATAGACAAAAGAGACCAGAAAAGATAACTATTTTTGCTCATTCTCAAGAATCTCGTGGTAAAGATATTAGAGATGGTGAAATTTTTATTCAAAGTGAGACCAAATAAATTCCACACCTCTTTTGAGAAGAATCACTCAAAAAAAATATGAACTATTTCATCAAACCTACATAAGAACATATGTTATACTCCATATCAGGGTTCTTGGCAGGTAAGCTTTGAAGGAGGATACACCACATGAAACAAAGGCAGTTAGGCTCAATAGGTTTGTGCCAGAGTTCAATCAAATACTTGGTCTAGGAAGGGGGCTCAAAAGAAGGTCTCCATGCACCATTAATGTGATCAAGAATACCAAGATTGTACGTGAGAAGCTTGTAATGAGCTTAGATTTGGTAAGAGAAGACATGGTACCATCTAGCCATCTCAAGAGAGAAATCCTATCAGAGTTCCTACTGCCAACTAATAAGAGAAGCATCCTTAATAATATTAGCAAAGCACCTAATACCCAGCAATAAGCTTTTATTTATTTTTTTAAATTGTCATATTAGATTAAAAAATAATATCTTTTATATTACATATATTATTATCTTCTATAAAGAAAAATTGAACTTTAATCCAAAATTACTTTTGACAAAGGACAATAAGAAAATAAGATATTATTTACATTTCGTAAAATAATATTCACATTAATAAATGGTAGATAGCTGTCTAATCAGAATAAGTTTGTAAAGAGCTATATAAAAAAACCAATTTCGTGGCTAGATATCTAGCCACTACCTCTCTATCACAGCGGACCATTTTTCCCTACAATTAAAATTTAATAAAAAATCTCGTACAATTGGCATGCTTCCTGTTCTAAGAAATGACGTGTAGTACTTTCGTATAGCTGACGTAATCATATTAATCCCAATTCATATAAAAAGGATTGAGGTAAGCCTTCGGTCTAAAGCTGACGGTCCATTTAAAAATTTCACCAGTAATCTCACACCTTAAAATAATTTTGATGAAAAAAACGGCCGTCAAATTAACAAATGACGAAAAACGTGGTACACGCTTAGCTTGGAATCCAAACAGCTGTGTTCTTGCAAAGGCAAGCACTTAAATTTGATGGCCCTATGGTTGAGTAACAATAAATCACCGAAGTGTACAAAATGATATTTTGGAGATTATATTTGTATTTTCCATTTAATATATAGGATGATGTTTCCTTGAAGCATGTTACGGAGTCGGACTATTATATGGAGGGCGACTTTGATTGGATTACCGTGATAAAAAAATGACAATTTAGCCCCTGGTCCACAAACAGGTTCCGAAATTTCTACACAAAGTCACTGTTGTATGGTAAAACAATAATGGAGGGATGGTTTAATTTTTTGTGCAGAACCGCTTATTAATAGTTCAGCAGGGGCACAGAGCGTCGATCAGTGCGAGTGGGAGTAGTGTTGAATCATGGGAAACTGTACTAAGAATGGGGATAACTTCACCTGCTCGTCTGGTCAGATTGCGAACATAGTATTATTGGTGTGTTCAGTGACTTTATTCATTTATCTCATTTTCAAGGATGCAGTGAAGAGCTTGAAGAGTAAAGCACATTGGATCCCCGGTGATTTTCTGGTGCTCAGCGCTTTGACAATCCAACTGCTGAATTTGATTAGTACTCAGGGTCAGCCAATTAACTTGGAAGAGAGACACATTGGATTGAACGAGTTCTGGATGATCCACACCAGTCGAATAATGTTGTGTGTTGTTATTGCTTATTTGGTGCCTGCAATGGCCAATCCCGGTGCTGAGGATTTCTGGGGTAAGATTACTTCTCTGGCAATAACTGTGTTTCTTCATATAATCACTGAGCTGTATATTTTGCTTCCTAGCAAAAATTCGAACGTGACAAAGAGCTACCTGAGTAGCTTATGGCCAAAACAACGAGGTACAAGCCACCGTGTCTACTATATTTTGGCGGCGGTGATTTTATCCTCGTTTCTTATGCTCGTTTTAATTCTGGGCTGCGCTAATATTGCTGGCAGAGGCATTGAGCGCATTGTGGCGCATAAGATTCCTCTTATTCTGAAGGCCCAAGTGCAGGAGGAGCATCAGCACCATCATCATCGCAACCGCTATGAAGGAGTGTTGAGAGCGGAGGAGACGGAGGAAGATCAATATTATGACTCTGCTTGTGGAAACTGCTGGCGGCGGGTAGAAAATGCGGTGCTGAGAGCGTGGATTGTTGCTCGAGCATACTCCCTTGAATACATCATTGCCAGGTCGGTTTTGGCCTCTTCCGCCGCAATGATTCTCACATCTCAAATCGCCATTACCATCGCGGCAGGAGTTAGGAAGAGCCCGAAACTGGAGATGCAAAATGTACAAGATAGGATAAGGTTTAGTTTAACTATGATGCAATGTGTGTTCGTCTTGATAGGATGGACACTGGTTCTAAGGAGATGGATTACAGCAGTGGCTTATTATGGGACTTGGAGTAGCTGTTTTGGGATGGAGGATTTCTGGACCAGGCATCTGACGGATTTGCAGCAGGCGCAGGAGAACCATCTGCCGCAGTCACAATTGCTGAAGGCGAAAATCGACAAGCTGGTTGCCAATCAGCCCACAAAGATCACGCTGCCAGGAAAGGTATTGTATGGAGTGATTGCGCTCCAGTGGTTCGTGGTTTCGTTCAGCAAAGCTTGTTTGTTTTGGTCTCAGGTACTCTTCCGCAACATATTGACGGGTAAGTTGCTGTACATAGTATTAGAAAAGCTCATGAATAAGGGCTATTCAAAATATGAGGCCATATTGAAGGGTGTGCAGATGTTGGGCGAGACTCCTCGAAGCTTGTGGTTACCTAACCGCAGGACAATTCCAATTGCCGCGAATCTCATTTCACAAGGGAAACAAGACGGGGAAAAGTGTAAACATCTGGTTGAGTTTGTGGGTACCAACAGAACGGGCCGCGGTCTGGGTTTGAGCCCGTTTGGAGCCAAATAAGCCACAAACAAGATTGGAGCCAAATAAGCCTCAAACAGAATTGGAGCCAAATGAGCCAGAAACAGGATTGAAGTATCTGTGCAAGAGAAGCACAATCGAGGGGACTCGGCGATCTCAAGAAGAACATTTCACAGACGTGATGAGTACAAAGCCATGGAAGATGACAGCAGTGGCCCTTTTGAGCATCATTGTTCAGCTCTATCCAATTTGTGCTGAAACTGACAAGGATCGCCCTTCCACTTCTCACTTTTCCCCTCGAAAGCTCGTTGAAGATTGTATGCAGGCATATTCTCAAGCATGGGAATTCATGGATTTCATTGAGGATGCAGATACAGAAGCATACAGAATCACCAGCGAAGCAGCCGACAAGTACTTCCGTCGCTTGGAAACCAAAGCCCATAATGAGTTGTCTCGCAAATCCAGGCAAGGAGGCGGTGGTGAAGGTGTGACTGCAGCATTGGCCGAGCTTAGAAAGGAATGTAAAAGCAAAACACAGAAGACGGGATGTATAAATGCACCTGGACCAAAAAGTGAGGAAAAAACAGAAGGTGCTCCAAACGGATGGAAGGGCAAGGACTCCATTAACTGGAAGGCAGAAGCATGGGGCAGTGCTGTGTACGAGTTATGTAACAGCATTGAATGCAATGAAAGAACCGATGCGAATGAACTACTGAAAGAATTAGAGAGCTGCTTGGCAGATATAATAAATGAATGCCTACAAAATATTCAGCATATCCTGTTGGTGAATTCCAGGAAATGGGCTGTAAAGAGTGATGAGAGGAGGATTGTGAAAGCACTTTATACAGCAGGAAAGGCCAGTGTAATCATGGAACAGGGCTGAGGTAATCGAGGAAGAGAGGAGCGAGTCAGCAATAGTTCCAATGCCGTGAATACACGGTCCATCTTTAGCTGTTTCTCAGGCGTGATTTAGAGGGAAGTACGATGGGAGTGACTTAATAGCACGCCTTATCGGTTATTTGTTTGTCTGTCGCAAATTCATTAATGTGCAACAATAGTTGTCTGTCTTTTAGTTCCCAGTAAGTTGCTGCAATAGTCTCTATATTATGAACAGGATCTGTCCCGAAGGTTTTACAACTTGGTCTCTTTTAATTGATGTTTCCCAGGCGACATTTAAAGTGATATTGTGCTGTCCTAGAGCTAAAGTTCAGAGTGTAATGGCCTCTCTCCTTTCAGGGCATATTTTGTATTGGGTTTTATGATTATGATGTATTTTCTAGTGGAGTTGTTATGATGTATTTTCTAGTGGAGTTGTTTTGGATCTTTGAACTGTCATGATTCATTGACAGCTAATTAGCTGTTCTTAATGCATTATTTTTTCCTTCTTTCTGTTTTATTCAATATTTAAAAAACAATTGTGTTAATTCTTTCTTGTCTTTTTTTCAATTTCATTATATGATATTATGTAGTTATCGAACAAAAGAATTTTAATAATTTAATTACTTTTCAAATATGATTCTGAATGAAGTATGATATAATAATTTAATAAATATTATATTTTATATTTAATTATTTTTTTAAGATAAGTAGATTTTGGCGGGGTCTAATTTTTTTATAGATTAAACAATAAAATTATTCAAGAGGTAATCAGATTAACATTAGCAACAATTTTAGCCATCCTTACATCTTTCTTCTTTTGAACAATTGTCCAATTGAACTGTATTCAACACTTGAAAACCTAAGTGAGAAAAAAATGAGATAATCCTAGAATGAAGTGCATAAAAACAGAAAGAAAAAAAAACTCACAATAGAATGTTAATTATGCATAGAAATTAAAGCACGCGCTATTAATTCTTCTTAAACTAGGTGACTTATTTTCAGCTCTCAATACAAAAATTTCTATAACATAATCCCAAAAGTATGAGTATGTAGACACAATAGAAACAAAATAAAAATAGATGAAATAATGTGAAACAATACAGTTTATAGCATGATGTGCACTGAAGCATGGGTTTGAGATTGTAAAGAAATTTCCAAAAGAAAAGTACAAAAATCAAGAAACTTTCAAATATGATCTCAATCAAACACTACTTAATTTTCATATTTGTCAGATGCCAACATACTACCCCTTGATGCAAAGAGCACCCACAATATAGTTCCAACACATAAAAAATAAAGTCTTTTCAATAGTCTTAATAAAGCTATACATAAGTTGTTCGATTGTCTTGATATGTTTTTACGTCTTTCTTTTTCATCAAATCTAAGATAACATGTATGAGATTTTGGCCAACTTCATGGTACTCATATTATATTAAAAGATCACTTTAGGATGAAGTTGTTTTTCACCTATCTCTTCATGAACTTTCTTAGCCACAATGCTTTTAAACTACTAGTAGAGGTTAATGCAATATATTTAGCCTTTGTGGAAGAAAGAGAAATAATTATATGTTTATTTATACTCTAAGAAATCAAAAGGAAAATAATTACAAAAAGCTAGATTTTTAGTTATCCACACTACCTCCCCAATCATGATCACTAAAACCAACTAGTTTAAATCATTAAGAATTATATTAATGAATGCTAAAACTCAAAGTTCCTTTCACATACCTCAAAATTCTTTTAGAAACTTTCATATGTAATTCAAAAGGGTTTTTTTATATACCTTGAAACAAGAGAAATTGTATGGGGAATATTAGACTTAAAGTGAGTGAAAACATAAAACTCCCAACAACACTTTTATAAGCTATCTCATCTACATTTTCAACACCGACATACCTAGGCAACACAACTCAATGAGAAAGTGGAGTGGAGGTTGGTTTACAATCAACCATATAACAAACTTCTTCCAAATATCTTTGGCATATATTTTTTGACAAAGAAAAATTTCATCCTTATTTTGGTCAATGTCCATTCCTAAACAATATTGCATAAGGCCTAAATGTGACATCTCAAATTCTTTCACCATAGAAAGTTTTAAGTTGTCTCCGATCTCATAATTATTTCTCATAAATAATAAATAATCAACATACAAACTAACAATAAGAATGTTATTACCTTCCTATCTGTAGTAAATGGTGGGTTCACTCCTACTTTTATTAAATCTATTTTATAGAAAACACATATCAATCCTAACATACCAAGATCTTGGTGCTTTCTTGATGCCATATAAGATCTTCTTCAACTTTTACATGTTTAATATTATTTTCCTTGCACCTCAAAACCCTACGGTTCTTCTACATAAATTTCTTACTCTAAGTACGCATTAAAAAAACCACTTTTCACATCCATATATGATAGATGCTCTATGTTTGAGCCCAGGTTCAAGGGAAATCGACATTCTACAAGTACAAATATTTTTTTAATAATCTATGCCATACCTATGAGTGATTCCTTTAGCAAGAAATCTTATTTTATGTCGTTTAACACTTCAATCACTATGGTTCTTAGTCTTGTAGGACAATTTAATTTAAATTTTTTCTTATCATGTGTGCAAGATTTTTAAGCTTCCAAGTACCACTTTTGTTAATATAATTCATCTCTTCTAACATTTATTCTTGCTAAACTTCATTACTACAAGCATTCTCAAAACACAATGACTCAAAATCTTCTTGTGTAAATAATGAAAAATGTATTATCTCACCTCTAGGATTATCTTCATGTGCATAAATTATAATTGTTTAAAAATATCAGATAAGCTTCTAATCTCCCTTTTACAACTTGAGCTTTATGTTGGGCTTCTACTTGAAATTGAAGAACTAAAAGAGGAGTTATTTGGTAGATGTGTAACACTTCGATTAAAGTATTAGATGGCTACCTTTGATCAATATTAGCAATAACATCTCCATTCAAAATATATTGAGACATCTCAACATAATCTTTTTTACAACCATAAACTTCATCTTCATAAATAAATAAATAGACATTCCTTGGGAGAAGAATGATGTTAGTGCAAGGTAACTTATACAATCAAGAAGTCTTATTGTACTCACCATAGCAAACAAAAATTCAAGAGTCATTCTTGGGATCCAACTTTTTCCTATTTTGATCAACAACATGTACATAGACTAAACAACTAATACTTCCTAAATGAGTAACATTAGGCTTTTCTACACATTTAGATTTGTAAGGAGTCATCATTGCAAGTTTTGTACTAGGACTTTGATTAAGAATACACAAATTATCATAGAAACAACATAAATCCAAAATGAATAGTTTAATGCATTAGTTAGTAACATATCCATTTACATTTCCATACTTGTATGATATTTTGTCTCAAATAACCCATTCTATGGAGCTGTGTAAGTAGTGGTGAGTTAGCATTTTATTTCATGTAAACCAAAAACACAGTGAAAATTAATTCAGAAAAATTATCCCTAGTAATAAATTTTAATCATTTAATTTTATCAGATTTTTTCATTTTCTACAAGGGCTTTGAAACTTTTAAATATATCAAATTTTTCTTCCTTTTAATAAAAAAATTAATCCTATAATATCACAAGTAATCATCATTGAAAGTTTAAAGTATGACGACTTACCCAAAATGTTTATTTGCATAAGACCACAAATATTTGAATGAATCAATTGAAATGGGTAATGATCCCTCCATGCATTTCCCTTAGCAAATAATTCTCTTGCATATTTTTCATTACCATACCCATCATAGGGTTCTTTTTTGTTGAACCTTAGGCAACCCAAAACCAAAGCTTTTGATATAAGAAACTTCAAGCTATGAAAATCCAAATATCTATACCTTAGGTGTCAGAGCTTTAACATTTTTCCTCATTTTCCATATTGACAAGATGGTTAATATGCTCAATAAACTTCAATGCAAACATCTTATTGTTGGAAACAATTGACTGAAGGAGATTGTTGGATACAATTGTTTAAAAATGTATTGTCCTTGATGTCACACAATGTCATATTCTATATCAATTCTATGTGTCTACCGAGCTCAGTTGGTCAGCTAAGTATCTACCGAGTTCTCCTTGGTGTTAAAGGAAGTATGACAGAAGTTAGTGTTAACCGAGCTTCCTCGGTTATCAAAGAAAAGGCTTCCTCGGTTATCAAAGAAAAGTTAGTATCTACCAAGTTCACCGAGTAACACTATATCTACCGAGTCACCAGTATTTATTGAGTTCCAGACTATGACCGAGTGGTTAGTATCAACCGAGCTTCTACTTCTACCGAGTGCATAACGATGTCAAGTAATACAGTGGACGCCAAGTATCAAAAAGTCACTGAGTTAGTTTGCAGTAACCGAGTAACAATATTTGGGCCGACTCAGTAATACTTGTGTTTACTTGTTCAAGAGCTGACAGTTGTAATATTTGGAATGATTATTTGTGCCGACTTGACAAACAAAATAATCAATCTGAAGGATATATATAGTCATTCTAGAAAGGTAGAGAATATGGACAATGGGAAGAATATGAAAATCAATTGAAGGCAGATGTGTGCGAATTGTGAAGGATGATGAGATATCCTTGAGGAGCAACAAAGATACATTCGATCAGAAAGGATCTAAAGTGGAGTAGAGAAGAGATCTATAATCAGCAATATAGTTGCATCTTATACATGTCATATCACTATTATTTTCTTATCATTGTAGCAGTGATCTCTAAATCTCTTAATCGAGTTTGTTTAACAACCATATTGTAAATCCTCTAACAAGGTAACAGTTCAGTTGAATTATTTAAAGACCTCTTACAAGGCCACTCCTAACAGGGTGATTAAATTCTCTAACCAGGTCACACCTAACAGTGTGTTTTGTAACCTTTTACCGGGTTGGCCTCTAACCTGGCATCACTTCAGAAGAGTGAAAAACAATAACTAGTTACATTGGTGGTTTTTCCCTTATTGGGTTTCCACGTTAAATAAGATGTCTCTTGTGCTCTTTTTATTTCATTATGCATATTAATCAGTGATGAATGCTTTAGAACATTTATAATTAATATACACTACAAAGACCGAGTTTCAGCATTTCTCTGTATGTTTACCAAGTAACAAAAGTAAATTATTTAATAAGATATCTAAGGGATCTGTGGTAATATTTTTTTGGTTAACTGATTCACCCCCCCCCCCCCTCTCAGTTACTGCATCTATATTTCCATCAATTGGTATCATAGATTTTGGTGCTTGCAGGAAAGGTTTCAAGAACCTAAGCTAAAGATCAGGATGTCTTACAAGAGAGAAATTCCAAAGCTTAACAGAGAAAAATTTTCAGCATGGCAAGGTCTCATGAGACTTCATCTGGCTTCCATTGGTGATTCAGGATGCAAATACATTAATGAAGAATATACAGTTCCTACTGGCATATTAACTGTTGAAGACATTGCAGACAAAAAGAATCATAACACCATGATGATAGACATTGCATTAGCTCTTACCTATGAAGAATTTGATGAGATCAAAGACTGCACCACTGCTTATGAAATGTGGAACAAACTGAAGAAAATCTATAGTGGTGATGCCAATGTGAGAAGAGCCAAAGCAGAAAGTCTAAGAGGACAGTTTGATAAGATGAGTATGAAAGAAGATCAGAATATTGCAAAATATGTTGAAAGAATCAAGGCAAGTGTAAGTACAATCAAAGCTTCTGGAGGAACAATTACTACTGAAACTATTTTAAGTAAGGTTCTCAGAACTTTACTCCCTATCTATGCAATAAGAGTATCTGTTATTCAAGAGAAAAGATGTAAAACAAATCATAATATAACTTTGGATGGTTTAGTGGGAAGATTGACATCATTTGAGTTAGACAACTATGACAACTATGTTCCAACTTCTAAAAATATTGAATCAGCATTTGAGGCCAAGGTTTCACTTAAGAAGGGCAAGAAAGTAGAAGAGGTTCAATCAGAAAGTGAAGAAGAATCAGAAGAAAGTTCTGACAGTGATCTTGAAATTGTAGAAGCATTACTTGCAAAGAAATACTCTAAAGGAAGAGGAAAATACAATGGTAAAACTCCCTTAATCTATTTTTCATGTGAAGAAATTGGTCATATTGCAGCTATGTGTCCAAACAAGAAAAGCAAGGATAAGAAGAAAGGTCACAAGTACTATGGCAAAAAGAATTTCAAATCATTCAAGGATAAAGGTAAGAAAATATGTTTTATGGCTAAAGATTCTGATGAAAGTGAAGAAGAAATTGTCTTTATTGCTGTAAAAGATGAATCTGATAATGATGAAGATAAGATGGCACTTGTTTCTCATATAAGCAAAGATGATATATGGATAATAGACAGTGGATGTTCACATCACATGACTAGTGACAAAACAAAATTTGAAAACCTTGAAGACTGTGATGATGGCAATGTAAGATTTGGTAACAATGAACCTTGTTGTATAAAAGGAAAAGGAAGAATATCACTAACCAAAGAACTTACATGTGATAATGCTTATTGGGTTGAAGGACTAAAGCATAATCTTCTAAGTGTAGCACAATTAGTCAACATCAGTTTCAAAGTTGAATTCATGAATGGCCAAGCAAGACTACTAGATGACAAAGGAAAGCAAATTGGATCAGGCAAATAAACAAAAGGTAACCTATTTTACCTTGATCTTGGTGAACACTCATGTTTTATTGCTCAAATTGAAAAAAGTTGGTTATGGCAGAAAAAGGTTATGTCATGTCAATTTTGATAACATGGTGAAGATAAGAAAATTCAAGAAAGTAAGAGGCATTCCTATTCTAAAGAAACCTGATATTGGTTTATGTAAAAATTGTCAAATTGGTAAAATGGGAAAGACTAGTTTTAAAAGTAAAAACTATAAGTCTGAAGAGATTTTGGAAATTGTGCATACTGATTTATGTGGACCTATTGGAGTTGAGAGCTATACTAGAGAAAAATTCTTTATTCTCTTTGTTGATGACTATTCTAGAATGATGACTGTTATGTATCTGAGAGAAAAGTCAGAAGCATTTGAGAAATTCAAGTGGTATTTGGCAAGAGTAGAAAAGGAAACAAGAAAAAGAATAAAATGCTTAAGATCAGACATAGGTGGTGAATTCATCTCCCATGAATTCAATAATTTTTGCATTGAAAGAGGAATTAAAAGACAGGTATCAGCCCCTAGAACTCCTGAACAAAATGGAATAGCTGAAAGAAGGAACAGATCTATCATGGATTGTGCAAGGACTCTAATGATTGAAAAGAACATTGCTATAAAATACTAGAAGGAAGCTATCAGCACTGCAGTTCATACCTTGAATCGAGTACAGTTGAGAAAAGACACATTCAAAACTCCTTATGAATTATGGTATGGCTATAAACCTAATGTGAGCTAACTAAAAGTATTTGGCAGCAAGTGTTATATCTTAAAAGAATCTAGAAAAAGCAAATTTGATGTGAAAAGTGATGAAGGAATATTCTTGGGATATTCTAGCAAAAGCAAGGCATATAAATGTTTGAACTTGTCTACTCACAAAGTCATAGAAAGTATACATGTGAAAGTTGATGAGTTTGCAGAAGAGACTGAAGAAGAAAGCAAAAAGGAACTAGAGAATTACAGGAGATTTGTTTACATTGAACCTGATACATTGCCAGATATATCTATCAATAATGAGTTGACTGTATCTACTGAACCCAGTACAGTTACCGAGTCACAAGAAGAAGTTCAAACAGAGTCACAAGGAACCGAGTCTCAACCTGAAGCTACTGAGCAAACATCTACCGAGCCCAAGCAACCTGAACTTGAAGAGGAAATTCTTGAAGATGACAATGTAACTCATTCAAAAGGAAAAGAACCTGTATTGGCCAAGTATGTCAGGAGGCATCATACACCAGATCAGATTATTGGAAACAAATCAAATGGTACCATGACTATAAGTAAACTAAAAGGTACATGTTTACTTACTGATTTTGAACCTAGAAATGTGAAAGATGCATTGAAAAATGAAAGCTGGATTGAGGCTATGAATGAAGAAATAGAACAAATAGAAAAGAACAAAACATGGACTCTTGTAGCTAGACCTAAAGACAAAAATATAATTGGAACAAAATGGGTATTCAGAAATAAGCTGGATGAAGATGGTCAAGTATCAAGAAACAAAGCTAGACTAGTATGTCAAGGCTATTCTCAAGAAAAAGGTATAGATTATGGTGAGACTTTTGCTCCTGTTGCAAGATTAGAAGGTGTAAGAACTCTACTTGCTTATACAACACATAAATAATTTAAGGTATATCAGATGGATATAAAATCTGCATTTCTTAATGGAATTCTTGATGAAGAAGTCTACATTGAACAACCTGAAGGCTTCATTGATCCAGACAAAAGGGATATGGTCTGTAAATTACACAAAGCATTGTATGGTCTGAAAAAAGCCCCTAGAGCATGGTATGAAAGATTATATAACTATCTTATTTAGATTAATTTCAAAAGAACCAATGATAACAGTAACTTGTACATCAAAGATGGACCAGATAACAAAATTGTTTTGGCAGAAATATTTGTGGATGACACTATATTTACAGGGAATGATGATTAGTGCAAAGAATTTTTAGAGCAAATGAACAAAGAATATGAAATGTCTATGTTTGGTCAGATAAAATTCTTTGTTGGTCTTCAAATTCAACAGAGCAAGAATGGTATCTACATTACTCAGTCTAAATACATTAAGGAAATACTTAAGAAGTTTGGTATGGAAGATTCAAAACCAGTTGGTACACCCATGTGTACTGGACTGAAGCTTACCAAAGATGATGACTCAAAAGAAGTAGATCAGACATTATATAGATCCATGATTGAAAAAATGCAATATGTAGTGCATACAAGACCTGATATTGCCTTAGCAGTTGGTATAGTAGCAAGATTCTCAGCAAAACCCAGAGAAAATCATATGATGGCAATCAAAAGAATCTTGAGGTACTTGAAAGGAACTGAAGAATATGGTTTGTGGTATAAATTTGGAGGCAATCTAGACTTAAAAGTATTTACTGATGCTGATTGGGCAGGAAACATTGATGACAAGAAAAGTACAAGTGGTGGAGCATTTTTTCTTAGAAAAAGATTGATATCTTGGATCAGTAAAAAGCAAAATTGTACATCCCAATCCACAGCTGAAGCAGAATATGTTGCTGCTGCAGTAAATTGCTCTAACATTTATTGGTTTAAATAGTTATTGGAAGGCATGAAGGTTGAGATCAAAGAACCAGTTGTTATGTTTTGTGATAATACAAGTGCAATTAACATTTCAAAAAATCCAGTTATGCATTCCAAAACCAAGCACATTGCTATTAAGTATCACTTTGTCAGAGAATTAGTGCAGGACAAGGAAATTAGATTGGAATATGTTCATACAAAAGAGCAAATTGCAGATATATTCACCAAACCATTACCTAAGGATGTATTTTTGTATCTCCGAGGTAAGTTAGGGGTTATTCCCCTATCCGAGGCTCACTAAATAAAGTTTTACTGATGCATCAGCCAGAGCATGTTGAAAATCAATAAGTTGATGCAACACATTCAAGCAATCATTGCATATGAATCAGTACTTGAGGTACATTGGTATACACTAGCAGTATGAGAGTTATCTTTGGCATGTGTTGTCAAAGAGGGAGAATTTGTTGTCATTTCAAGAGAAATTTCTAACAAGAATTTGAGAAGTTAAGAAGAAGAGTTTTCAATCAAGAAGATAGTTTGCTGATAGAGGGAGATATGAATCAAAATGAAGCTAAGGATATATTCCTTATTTTATGAAATTTCATTGTGCTATGACATACTATGTTGCTATCAATGCCAAAGAGGGAGATTGTTAGAAATAATTGACTAAAGGAGATTGTTGGATACAATTGTTTAAAAATGTATTGTCCTTGATGTCACACAAAGTCATATTATATATCAATTCTATGTGTCTACCAAGCTCAGTCGGTCAGCTAAGTATCTACAGAGTTCTCCCGGGTGTCAAAGAAAGTATGACAGAAGTTAGTGTTAACCGAGCTTCCTCGGTTATCAAAGAAAAGGATTCCTCGGTTATCAAAGAAAAATTAGTATCTACCGAGTTCACCGAGTAACACTATATCTACCGAGTCACCAGTATTTATTGATTTCCAGACTATGACCGAGTGGTTAGTATCAACCGAGCTTCTACTTCTACCGAGTGCATGACGATGCCGAGTAATACAATGGACGTCGAGTATTAGACAGTCACCGAGTTAGTTTGCAGTAACCGAGTAACAATATTTGGGCCGAATCAGTAATACTTGTGTTTACTTGTTTAAGAGCTGACAGTTGTAATATTTGGAATGATTATTTGTGCTGACTTGACAAACAGAAATATCAATCTGAAGGATATATATATAGTCATTCTAGAAAGGAAGAGAATATGGACAATGAGAATAATATGAAAATTAATTGAAGGCAGATGTGTGCGAATTGTGAAGGATGATGTGATATCCTTGAGGAGCAGCAAAGATACATTCGATCAGAAAGGATCTAAAGTGGAGCAGAGGAGAGATCTGTAATCAGCAACACAGTTGCATCTTATATAGGTCATTTCACTGTTATTTTCTTATCATTGTAGCAGTGATCTCTAAATCTTTTAACCGAGTTGGTTTAACAACCATATTGTAAATCCTCTAGCAAGATAATAGTTCAGTTGAATTGTTTAAAGACCTCTTACAAGGCCACTCCTAATAGGATGATTAAATCCTCTAACCAGGTCACACCTAACAGTGTATTTTGTAACCTTTTACAGGGTTGGCCTCTAACCGGGCATCACTTCAGAAGAGTGAAAAACAGTAACTAGTTACATTGGTGGTTTTTCCCTTATTGAGTTTCCACGTTAAATCTGGTGTCTCTTGTGCTCTTGTTATTTCATTATGCATGTTAATCAGTGATGAATGTTTTAGAACAGTTATAATTAATATACACTACAAAGACCGAGTTTCAAGATTTCTCTGTATGTTTACCGAGTAACAACAGTAAATTATTTAATAAGATATCTAAGGGATCTGTGGTAATATTTTTGTGGTTAACTGATTCACCCCCCCCCCCCCCCTCTCAGTTACTACATCTATATTTCCATCAATTGGTATCAAAGCTTTTGGTGCTTGCAGGAAGGGTTTCAAGAACCTAAGCTAAAGATCAGGATGTCTTACAAGAGAGAAATTCCAAAGCTTAACAGAGAAAATTTTTCAGCATGGCAAGGTCTTATGAGACTTCATCTGGCTTCCATTGGTGATTCAGGATGCAAATACATTGATGAAGAATATACAGTTCCTACTGGCATATTAACTGTTGAAGACATTGCAGACAAAAAGAATCATAACACCATGACGATAGACATTGCATCAGCTCTTACCTATGAAGAATTTGATGAGATCAAAGACTGCACCACTGCTTATGAAATGTGGAACAAACTGAAGAAAATCTATGGTGGTGATGCCAATGTGAGAAGAGCCAAAGTAGAAAGTCTAAGAGGACAGTTTATAAGATGAGTATGAAAGAAGATCAGAATATTGCAAAATATGTTGAAAGAATCAAGGCAAGTGTAAGTGCAATCAGAGCTTCTAGAGGAACAATTATTGATGAAACTATTTTAAGTAAGGTTCTCAGAACTTTACTCCCTATCTATGCAATAAGAGTATTTGTTATTCAAGAGAAAAGATGTAAAGCAAATCATAATATAACTTTGGATCGTTTAGTGGGAAGATTGACAGCATTTGAGTTAGACAACTATGACAACTATGTTCCAACTTCTAAAAATATTGAATCAGCATTTGAGGCCAAGGTTTCACTTAAGAAGGGCAAGAAAGTAAAAGAGGTTCAATCAGAAAGTGAAGAAGAATCAGAAAAAAGTTCTGATAGTGATCTTGAAATTGTAGAAGCATTACTTGCAAAGAAATACTCTAAAGGCAGAGGAAAATACAAAGGTAAAACTCTCTTAATCTATTTTTCATGTGAAGAAATTGGTCATATTGCAGCTAGGTGTCCAAACAAGCAAAGCAAGGATAAGAAGAAAGGTCACAAGTACTATGGCAAAAATAATTTCAAATCATTCAAGGATAAAAGTAAGAAAACATGTTTTATGGCTAAAGATTCTGATGAAAGTGAAGAAGAAATTGTCTTTATTGCTATAAAAGATGAATCTGATAATGATGAAGATAAGATGGCACTTGTTTCTCATATAAGCAAAGATGATATATGGATAATAGACAGTGGATGTTCACATCACATGACTGGTGACAAAACAAAATTTGAAAACCTTGAAGACTGTGATGATGGCAATGCAAGATTTGGTAACAATGAACCTTGCTGTTTAAAAGGAAAAGGAAGAATATCACTAACCAAAGAACTTACATGTGATAATTCTTATTACGTTGAAGGACTAAAGCATAATATTCTAAGTGTAGCACAATTAATCAACATCGATTTCAAAGTTGAATTCATGAATGGCCAAGCAAGACTGCTAGATGACAAAGGAAAGCAAATTGCATCAGGCAAATAAACAAAAGGTAACCTATTTTACCTTGATCTTGGTGAACACTCATGTTTTATTGCTCAAATTGAAGAAAGTTGGTTATGGCACAAAAGGTTATGTCATGTAAATTTTGATAACATGGTGAAGATAAGCAAATTCAAGAAAGTAAGAGGCATTCCTATTCTAAAGAAACCTGATATTGGTCTATGTAAAAATTGTCAAATTGGTAAAATGGGAAAGACTAGTTTTAAAAGTAAAAACTATAAGTCTGAAGAGATTTTGAAAATTGTGCATACTAATTAATGTGGACCTATTGGAGTTGAGAGCTATACTGGAGAAAAATTATTTATTCTCTTTGTTGATGACTATTCTAGAATGATGACTGTTATGTATCTGAGAGAAAAGTCAGAAGCATTTGAGAAATTCAAGTGGTATTTGGCAAGAGTAGAAAAGGAAACAAGAAAAAGAATAAAATGCTTAAGATCAGACAGAGGTGGTGAATTCATCTCCCATGAATTCAATAATTTTTGCATTGAAAGAGGAATTAAAAGACAAGTATCAACCCCTAGAACTCCTGAACAAAATGGAATAGCTGAAAGAAGGAACAGATCTATCATGGATTGTGCAAGGACTCTAATGATTGAAAAGAACATTGCTATAAAATACTGGAAGGAAGCTATCAGCACTGTAGTTCATACCTTGAACCGAGTACAGTTGAGAAAAGACACATTCAAAACTCCTTATGAATTATGGTATGGCTATAAACTTAATGTGAGCTACCTAAAAGTATTTGGCAGCAAGTGTTATATCTTAAAAGAATCTAGAAAAAGCAAATTTGATGTGAAAAGTGATGAAGGAATATTCTTGGGATATTCTAGCAAAAGCAAGGCATATAAATGTTTGAACTTGTCTACTCACAAAGTCATAGAAAGTATAGATGTGAAAGTTGATGAGTTTGCAGAAAAGACTGAAGAAGAAAGCAAAAAGGAACCAGAGAATTACAGGAGATTTGTTTACATTGAACCTGATACATTGCCAGATATATCTATCAATAATGAGTTGACTGTATCTACCAAACCCAGTAAAATTACCGAGTCACAAGAAGAAGTTCAAACCGAGTCACAAGGAACCGAGTCTCAGCCTAAAGCTACCGAGCAAACATCTACCGAGCTCAAGCAACCTAAACTTGAAGAGGAAATTTTAGAAGATGACAATGTAACTCATTCAAAAGGCAAGGAACCTATATTGGCCAAGTATGTCAAGAGGCATCATACACCAGATCAGATTATTGGAAACAAATCAGATGGTACCATGACTAGAAGTAAACTAAAAGGTACATGTTTACTTACTAATTTTGGACCTAGAAATGTGAAAAATGCATTGAAAAATGAAAGCTGGATTGAGGCTATGAATGAAGAAATAGAACAAATAGAAAAGAACAAAACATGGACTCTTGTAGCTAGACCTAAAGACAAAAATATAATTGGAACAAAATGGGTATTCAGAAATAAGTTGGATGAAGATGGTCAAGTATCAAGAAACAAAGCTAGACTAGTATGTAAAGGCTCTTCTCAAGAAGAAGGTATAGATTATGGTGAGACTTTTGCTCCTGTTGCAAGATTAGAAGGTGTAAGAACTCTACTTGCTTATGTAGCACATAAAGAATTTAAGGTATATCAGATGGATATAAAATCTGCATTTCTTAATGGAACTCTTGATGAAGAAGTCTACATTGAACAACCTAAAGGCTTCATTGATCCAGACAAAAGGGACATGCTCTGCAAATTACACAAAGCATTGTATGGTCTGAAACAAGCCCCTAGAGCATGGTATGAAAGATTACATAACTATCTTATTCAGATTAATTTCAAAAGAACCAATGATAACAGTAACTTGTACATCAAAGATGGACCAGATAACAAAATTGTTTTGGCAGAAATATTTGTGGATGACACTATATTTATAGGGAATGATGATCAGTGCAAAGAATTTTTAGAGCAAATGAACAAAGAATTTGAAATGTCTATGTTTGGTCAGATAAAATTCTTTGTTGGTCTTCAAATTCAACAGAGCAAGAATGGTATCTACATTACTCAGTCTAAATACATTAAGGAAATACTTAAGAAGTTTGGTATGGAAGATTCAAAACCAATTGGTGCACCCATGTGTACTGGACTGAAGCTTACCAAAGATGATGATTCAAAAGAAGTAGATCAGACCTTATATAGATCCATGATTGAAAAAATGTAATATGTAGTGCATACAAGACCTGATATTGCCTTAGCTGTTGGTATAGTAGCAAGATTCTCAACAAAACCCAGAGAAAATCATATGATGGCAATCAAAGAATCTTGAGGTACTTGAAAGGAACTGAAGAATATGGTTTGTGGTATAAATTTGGAGGCAATCTAGACTTAAAAGTATTTACTGATGCTGATTGGGCAGGAAACATTGATGACAGAAAAAGTACAAGTGGTGGAGCATTTTTTCTTAGAAAAAGATTGATATCTTGGATCAGTAAAATGCAAAATTGTACATCCCAATCCACAGCTGAAGTAGAATATGTTGCTACTGCAGTAAATTGCTCTAACATTTATTGGTTTAAATAGTTATTGGAAGGCATGAAGGTTGAGATCAAAGAACCAGTTGTTATGTTTTGTGATAATACAAGTGCAATTAACATTTCAAAAAATCTAGTTATGCATTCCAAAACCAAGCACATTGCTATTAAGTATCACTTTGTCAGAGAATTAGTGCAGGACAAGGAAATTAGATTGGAATATGTTCATACAAAAGAGCAAATTGCAGATATATTCACCAAAGCATTACCTAAGGATGTATTTTTGTATCTTCGAGGTAAGTTAGGTGTTATTCCCCTATCCGAGGCTCACTAAATAAATTTTTACTGATGCATCAGCCAGAGCATGTTGAAAATCAATAAGTTGATGCAACACATTCAAGCAATCATTGCATATTAATCAGTACTTGAGGTACATTAGTATACACTGGCAGTATGAGAGTTATCTTTGGCATGTGTTGTCAAAGAGGGAGAATTTGTTGTCATTTCAAGAGAAATTTCTAACAAGAATTTGAGAAGTTAAGAAGGAGAGTTTTCAATCAAGAAGATAGTTTACTGATAGAGGGAGATATGAATCAAAATGAAGCTAAGGATATATTCCTTATTTTATGAAATTTCATTGTGCTATGACATACTATGTTGCCATCAATGCCAAAGAGGGAGATTGTTGGAAATAATTGACTGAAGGAGATTGTTGGATACAATTGTTTAAAAATGTATTGTCCTTGATGTCACACAATGTCATATTATATATCAATTCTATGTGTCTACCGAGCTCAGTCGGTCAGCTAAGTATCTACCGAGTTCTCCTGGGTGTCAAAGGAAGTATGATAGAAGTTAGTGTTAACCAAGCTTCCTCGGTTATCAAAGAAAAGGCTTCCTTGGTTATCAAACAAAAGTTAGTATCTACCGAGTTCACTGAGTAACACTATATCTACCGAGTCGCCAGTATTTACTGAGTTCCAGACTATGACCAAGTGGTTAGTATCGACTGAGCTTCTACTTCTACCAAGTGCATGACGATGCCGAGTAATATAGTGGATGCTAAGTATCAGAAAGTCACCAAGTTAGTTTGCAGTAACCGAGTAACAATATTTGGGCCGACTCAGTAATACTTGTGTTTACTTGTTTAAGAGCTAACAGTTGTAATATTTGGAATGATTATGTGTGCCGACTTGACAAACAAAATAATCAATCTGAAGGATATATATATAGTCATTCTAGAAAGGTAGAGAATATGGACAATGGGAAGAATATGAAAATCAATTGAAGGCAGATGTGTGCGAATTGTGAAGGATGATGAGATATCCTTGAGGAGCAGCAAAGATACATTCGATCAGAAAGGATCTAAAGTGGAGCAGAGCAGAGATCTGTAATCAGCAATACAGTTGCATCTTATACAAGTCATTTCACTGTTATTTTCTTATCATTGTAGCAGTGATCTCTAAATCTTTGAACCAAGTTGGTTTAACAACCATTTTGTAAATCCTCTAACAAGGTAACAGTTCAGTTGAATTTTTTAAAGACCTCTTACAAGGCCACTCCTAACAGGGTGATTAAATCCTCTAACCAGGTCACACCTAACAGTGTGTTTTGTAACCTTTTATCGGGTTGGCCTCTAACTGGGCATCACTTCAGAAGAGTGAAAAATAGTAACTAGTTACATTGGTGGTTTTTCCCTTATTGGGTTTCCACATTAAATCTGGTGTCTCTTGTGCTCTTGTTATTTCATTATGCATGTTAATCAGTGATGAATGCTTTAGAATAGTTATAATTAATATACACTACAAAGACCCAGTTTAAGCATTTCTCTATATGTTTACCGAGTAACAACAGTAAATTATTTAATAAGATATCTAAAGGATCTGTGGTAATATTTTTGTGGTTAACTGATTCACCCCCCCCCTCTCAGTTACTGCATCTATATTTCCATCAATATTACATAGTAGACACTACTCTAACCACATAATTTCCTTGACTTCTATCATAGATTTTACATTTCTAATTTTCAAACAAAATGTTATAATTCTTTTCACATAGTTGTTTAGTAACTAAACAATAATTATTGACATGTGTATTAGGAATATGGGCATAGATGAAAGCTAAAATAATTAAAAATGGTAATATGTGCTTCTTATTTTATTTTAAATTCATTCAACAAATAAACACACATGCATAGGCATATGTGCTCACACATACACATAGGTGTCTATCATAACCTATACAATTATAGGAACTTTGTTTATACCCCCTATAATTGCTCCCCTATATGTGTGAGTTTTTTTAATAACTCATAAATAAACACTTATATTTTAAAATTAAGTTTTTTTTCTCAAGAACCTAATATTATCTTATATAATTCTATATTAAATGTTATCCATGGGAACATTAATTTATAATATGCCTCTTTAATGCATACATGGGAATAAAGTACATCATGTGAACTAGAAATAAAATAACATGCCTACACATACTTTAAGGTCTACATTATACTATCTCGATCTTGTTGTATATGGTCACCTACATACAAGAATTTATCTCTATTTTTCTTCGAGTGAACTCATCATTGATTGACCACATTTCTAAGAAGTGTAAAAGTTAGAAATTCAAAAAAATAGGAGTGCAATTTATATAACTTTAGTGTTCTTATACTTTATTTTCATAGATAAAATTCTTCAACTTTTTAATAGTAAAAAATAAATTTAAAATAGAAGTATATACTTGATTTTAAATACTTAATTAACTTTTTTCTATTAAATATAAGGGAAGTAAAGATAGTTACATAAGTTAGTATGCATGAATGTTTAAGTAGAACTATAAAACAATTGGCTCCTTAACAATAGGGAGGCCATAAGGGCTGTACCAAAGCATGATTACATTTTATTGAGCGAGAGACTATCATATGCATTATCAACATTATACAAAATATGTCAAAACATGAGAATAGTGAATCAGAGTGTATCATTCAATCATCGAGGTAGTCCATTCCGTGGATCCATAGTTCCACTTAAGGATCCTTCCTTTCATTTCAAAAATATAAAAATAGTCTGCCGACTCTTCATATGTGGGAAGGACATCATCAGGAAGTAGAACAACCACGACCAGAACAACAAGAACTGACTCAAGTTGCAGTGGAGTGACAACAACATCCACATGCCTCTCTTTCTCATGTCTCTCTCTGATATGCGAGTAAGTGCACAAAGATGGGGGACCAAAAAGATGCCACTTTTATTTTTGGCCCTATGGCTTGGGTTTCCCAAGCCTTAGGCTTGGGCAATTCAAATCCTTTACAAAGCGCGCACACCCTATAGGGCGCGCGCACTATGTAAAAAATCATAAATTTACATAGGGCATGCACCCTATGTAAGATATAGATTTATATAGTGAGAGAGAGAGGGGGGGGGGGGGTAATTTATACAAAGAGAGGGGGGGGGGGTAATTTATACAAATATAACATTGAAGTATAAGTTTGATAATTTTAATTTCTTATAATTTAATTTATATTTGTATAAATTATAAAATATAATGCTTTCAGGATGTTTGGGATAGGTTCCATCTTCATAGTCCAGTTAACATGCAGATTCTAGATTTGAAAAAATTATAGACTTAGCCAAATTTCAGGATTAAGCAAGCCTTCAGTAGGATTACCTCCCAAAATCCATCATGGATTTCTAAGGTCAAACTGGAGCTGGCAAAAGGATTCCCAAAGGGTTTTAACTCATTTTTATCACAAATCACTTGGTTTCGACCCGATCTCTACGACAGACTTAGCTTAGCTCTCACCCAAATCTCTCTCTCTCTCTCTCTCTCTCACACACACACACACACAAACATCACCCTCTCCTCTCTCTCTCTCTCATCACCCTCTCTCTCCCCCTTATCTACTCTCTCTCTCTCATCACCCTCTCTCTCTATCACCATCTCTCTCTCTCTCACA
>BSBK01012489.1:0-93014 GCA_027943335.1 Chamaecyparis obtusa | reverse complement strand
ATATATATATATATATATATATATATATATATATATATATATATATATATATATATATATATATATATATATATATATATATATATATATATATATATATATATATATATATATATATATATATATATATATATATTTGAAAAAGTTTCACAACTTGGTGTGTTGAGTAAGTGGTGGTTGTGTTGTTGTGCCCACAAAGGTTCAAATTTCCATTGGACCATTGGTTTTTAAGTGTTTTATTATTTTTATTAGGTTTAGAATCAGGGATTGATTTGGTGTAGTGTTAAGGTTATAGTTCAATTTGGTTTAGGGTTAGTATTAAATTTAGTTTAGTCTTGGGTTGATGCTTCTATTTGGTTTTTGTTTAATATTAAATTTGTGTTTGTTTTTAGCTAACTTTAGGGTCATAATTCTATTTAGTGACTTATCATTAGTTTTAGAAACACAATTTAATTTTTTTAAACATTATCATTTAATTTTTATTTGATTTTTTTCTTTAAATTTTGTGTAGGGTTGGTGTTCTCTTTATTATAGAGTTCAATTTGGTTTAATTTGGTATAATTTTGAATTATGTTTAGCATTTCAATTCAATTTATCTTATTGTTATGATTAGCATTTAAGTTATTTTAGTGTTAGTTTTATTGTATAATTTGGTTTAAAAACATGCTTCAATTTGGTTTACTATTTGGTTTTAGGGTATAATATTAGTTAAGGATTAGGGTTGAATTTGGTTTCATCTTAAACTACGTTTTTGGTTGTGCTTCTATTTTGTTGTGTTATAGTAACTTTGGCTTCACTTTTTGTTTAGGATTTGTGTGAATTTTTTTTTAGATTAATGATTTAATTTGGTTTAGGATATAATAAAGTTTAGGATTAGGGTTAAATTTAATTTAGTATTAGGTTTAAAATTTAGTTTAATTTATCGGTTCAATCAAGCATAGATTAAGGATTGTATTTTATAAGGTTTGAATGCTTAAGGTTAAATTGGGTTTACTGATAGGGCTAGAGTTAGAGTTAGTGCTTAGTTAGATTTTATTAGGGTTTTATTTTTGTTTATCATCAGTGTTACAGTATTTCAATTTATTATTAGGGTTCAGTTTGGTTTAATGATCAATTATCTTAAGGGTTTTCATTTAATATCATTTAGTGTAAGGGCTAGGGTTCAATATGTTTTTACATTAGACTTACGGTTCAATTTGTTGGATACAATTGTCTGAGGGAGATTGTTGGATACAATTGTCTAATTATGTGTTGTCTTTGATGTCACACAAATGTCATATCAATAAGCAGTTCTATGTGTCTACCGAGCTCAATCAGTCAACAGGCGGTTTTTCAGTGTCTATAGAGATCTTTTGAGTGTCAAAGGAAAGTATGGCAGAAAATAGTGTTAACCGAGCTTCCATGGTTATCGAAGGAAAGTTAGTATTTACCAAGTTCACTCGATCTCCAAAGGATGTTGTAGAATTCATAGTGTTTACTGAGTTCACTCGGTCACTGAAGGAAATCTTTCAGGATTAGTGTTTACTGAGCAAGGTCGGCCTAATAAAGGATTTTGTTAATTTGAGAAATAAAGTTTGTTTATCCCAGTCGACTGATGTAACGAGTGTTAATGATTATTAGTGCCGACTTGACAATTTGAATGGTATATATATATAGAAGGTCAAGTGGTGAATTAAAAAGGTGTGTAAAATAATGAAAAAGTGTGAAAGTTTGTGAGCGAACATGCAAATCATTTTGAAGGAAGGTGTGTGCAAATTTTGAAGGATGGTTAGATATCCTTGAGGAGTAGCAAAGATTTATTTGATCAGGAAGGATCTAGTGAAGCAGAATAGAGATCTATAATCAGAAATTCAGTTGCATCATTATTCAGGTCATTTCATTGTTACTTTCTTACCATTGTAGTAGTGATTTCAAAATCTCTTGACCGAGTTGGTTTAACAGCCATTTTGTAAATCCTTTAACAGGGTGACAATTCTATTGAATTGTTCAAAGACCTCTTACAAGGCCACTCCTAATAGGGTGATTAAATCCTTTAACAAGGTCACACCTAACAGTGTGTTTTGTAACCTTTTACCGGGTTGGCTCCTAACAGGGCATCACTTCAGAAGAGTGAAAAATAGTAACTAGTTACATTGATGGTTTTTCCCATATTGGGTTTCCACATTAAATCTGGTGTCTCTTGAGTTCATGTTATTTTCTTTATGCATGCATGTTAATCATTGATGAATGCTTAAGAATAGTTATAATTAATACTCACTGCAATAACCGAGTTACAATATTTCTCTATATGTTTACCGAGTAACAATAGAAAATGATTTAATAAGACATCTAAAGGATCTGTGGTAATATTTTTGTGGTTAATTGATTCACCCCCCCTCTTAGTTACTCCATCTATATTTCCAACAATTGGTATCAGAGATTTTGGTGCTTGTAGGAAGGGTTTCAAGGACCTAAGCTAAAGATCAGGATGTCTTACAAGAGAGAAATTCGAAGGCTTAACAGAGATAACTTTTCAGCATGGTAAGGTCTCATGAGACTTCATCTGGCTTCCATTGGTGATTCAAGATGCAAATATCTTGATCAAGAATATACAATTCCTACTGGCACATTATCTATTGAAGAGATTGCAGAGAAAAAGAACCATAACACCATGATGATAGACATTGCATTAGCTCTTAGCTATGAAGAATTTGATGAGATCAAAGACTGCACAACTACTTATGCAATGTGGAACAAGCTGAAGAAAATTTATGGTGTTGATGAAAATGTGAAGAGAGCCAAATTAGAAATCCTAAGAGGATAGTTTGATCAGATGAAAATGAGAAAAGATGAAAACATTGCAAAATATGTTAAAAGGATCAAGGAAAGTGTTAGTACAATTAGAGCTTCTAGAGGAACAATTGATGATGAAACAGTTATAAGTAAGGTTCTCAAAACATTACTCTGTATCTATGCAATAAGAGTATCTACTATTCAAGAAAGAAGATGTGAAGAAAATCACAATATAACTTTGGATGCCTTAGTTGGAAGATTGACAGCCTTTGAATTGGATAACTATGACAACTATGTTCCAACTTCTAAAAATATTGAATTAGCATTTGAGGCAAAACTCTCACTTAAGAAGGGCAACAAAATCTAGTCAGAAAGTGAAGAAGAATCAGAGGAAAGTTCTGATAGTGATCTTGAAGTTATTGAAGCATTACTCGCAAAGAAATATTCTAGAGGTAGAGGTAAATACAAAGGTAAAACTCCCTTAATCTATTTTTCATGTGAAGAAATTGGTCATATTGAAGCTAGGTGCCCAAACAAGCAAAGAAAGGTCACAAGTACAATGGGAAGAATAATTTCAAATCATTCAAGGATAAAGGTAAGAAAACATGTTTTTTGGCTAAGGATTCTGATGATAGTGAAGAAGAAATTGTCTTCATTGCTATAAAAGATGAATCTGATGATGATGAAGATGAGATGGCACTTATCTCTCATATAAGCAAAAATGATACATGGATCATAGACTGTGGTTGTCCACATCATATGACTGGTTATAAAACAAAGTTTGAACATTTTGAAGACTATGATGGTGGTAGTATAACATTTGGAAACAACGAACCTTGTTGTATAAAAGGAAGAGGATGAATTTCACTAACCAAAGAACTTATATGTGATAATGCATATTGTGTTGAAGGACTAAAACATAATGTTCTAAGTGTAGCATAGCTAATCAACATTGGATTCAAAGTTGAATTCATGAATGGCAAAGCAAGACTACTGGATGACAAGGGAAAACTGATTGGATCAGGCAAACAAACCAAAGGTAACCTGTTTTATCTTGATCTTGGTGAATGCTAATGTTTTGTTGCTCAAATTGAAGAAAGTTAGTTATGGCACAAAAGGTTATGTCATGTAAATTTTGATAACATGGTGAAAATAAGAAAATTCAAGAAAGTAAGAGGCATTCCTACTTTGAAGAAACTTGATGTTGGTCTATGCAAGAATTGTCAAATTGGAAAAATAGGAAAGACTAGCTTTAAAAGAAAAAACTATCAGTCTAAAGATATTTTGGAAATTGTGCATACTAATTTATGTGGACCTATTGGAATTGAAAGCTATACTAAAGAAAAATTATTTATCCTCTTTGTTGATGATTACTCTAGAATGATGACTGTTATGTATTTAAGAGAAAAGTCAGAAGCATTTGAGAAGTTCAAATGGTATTTGGCAAGAGTAGAAAAGGAAATAGGGAAAAGAATGAAGTGATTGAGATCAGACAGAGGTGGTGAATTCATGTCCCATGAATTCAATAATTTTTGCATTGAAAGAGGAATCAAAAGATAAGTATTAGCCCCAGGAACTCCTGAGCAAAATGGAATAGCTAAATGGAGGAACAGATCTATCATGGATTGTGCAAGGACTTTAATGATTGAAAAGAACATTGCTAAGAAATACTGGAAGGAAGCTATGAGCACTGTAGTTCATACCTTGAACCAGGTACAGTTGAGGAAAGACACATTCAAAACTCCTTATGAGTTATGGTATGGCTATAAACCCAATGTAAGTTACCTGGAAGTATTTGGTAGTAAATGTTACATCTTAAAAGAATCTAGAAAAGGAAAATTTGATGTAAAAAGTGATGAAGGAATATTTTTTGGATATTCTTGTAAAAGTAAGGCATATAGATGTCTGAATTTGTCTACTCACAAAATCATAGAAAGTGCACATGTGAAAGTTGATGAGTTTGTAGAAAAGACTAAAGAAGAAAGCAAAAAGGAACCAGAGGATTAAAGAAGATTTGTTTACATTGAACTTGATACATTTCCAAACACATCTATCAATAAGGAAACTACATCTACCGAGCCCAGTATAGTAACCGAGTCACAAGAAGAAGTTCAAACTGAGTCACAAGGAACTGAGTCTCAGTCTGAAGCTACTGAGAAAATATCTACCAAGCCCAAGAAACCTGAACCTGAAGATGAAATTCAAGAAGATGACAATGTAACTCATTCAAGAGGCAAGGAACTTGTATTGGCCAAGTATGTCAGGAGGCATCATACACCAGATTAGATTATTGGAAACAAATCAGATGGTACTATGACAAGAAGTAAACTAAAAGGTACATGTTTACTTGCTAATTTTGAACCTAGAAATGTCAAAGATGCATTGGAAAGTGAAAGTTGGATTGAGGCTATGAATGAAGAAATAAAACAAATAGAGAAGAACAAAACATGGACTCTTGTACCTAGGCCTAAAGATAAAAATGTAATTGGAACAAAATGGGTATTCAGAAATAAATTGAATGAAGATGGTCAAGTATCAAGAAAAAAAGCTAGATTGGTATGTAAAGGATATTCTCAAGAAGAAGGTATAGATTATGGAGATACTTTTGCTCCTGTTGCAAGATTAGAAGGCGTAAGGACTCTACTTGCATATGCAACACATAAAGGATTTAAGGTATATCAGATGGATATAAAATCTATATTTCTCAATGGTATTCTTGATGAAGAAGTCTACATTGAGCAACCTGAAGGTTTTATTGATCCAGACAAAAAGGATATGGTCTGCAAGTTACACAAAGCATTGTATGGTCTGAAACAAGCCCCTAGAGCATGGTATGAAAGATTACATAACTATCTTATTCAGATTGATTTCAAAAGAGCTAATGATAACAATAATGTGTACATCAAAGAAGGACCAGATAACAAAATTGTTTTGGTAGAAATATTTGTGGATGATGCTGTGATTACAGGGAATGATGATCAGTGCAAAGAATTTTTAGAGAAAATGAACAAAGAATTTGAAATGTCTATGTTTGGTCAATTAAAGTTCTTTGTTGGTCTTCAGATTCAGCAGAACAAGAATGGTATCTACATTACTTAGTCTAAATACATCAAGGAAATACTTGAGAAATTTGGTATGGAAGATTCAAAACTAGTTGGTACACCCATATGTACTGGATTGAAGCTTACCAAAGATGATGATTCAAAAGAAGTAGATCAGATATTATACAGATCAATGATTGGAAAATTATAGTATGTAGTGCATGCAAGGCCTGATATTGCCTTAGCAATTGGTATAGTAGCAAGATTCTCATCAAAACCTAGAGAAAATCATATGATGGCAATCAAAAGAATCTTGAGGTACTTGAGAGGAACTAAGGATTATGGCTTGTGGTATAAATTTGGAGGCAATCTGGACTTAAAAGTGTTTACTGATGTTGATTGGGTAGGAAACATTGATGACAAAAAGAGTACAAGTGGTGGAGCATTCTTTCTTGGCAAGAGCTTGGTATCTTGGACGAGTAAAAAGGAAAATTGCACATTCCAATCCATAGCAGAAGCAAAATATGTTGCCGCAATAGTAAACTGCTCTAATATTGTTTGGTCTAAATAGTTATTGAAAGGTATGAAGGTTGAAATCAAAGAACCAGTTGTTATGTTTTGTGATAATACAAGTGCAATAAATATTTCAAAGAATCCAGTAATGCATTCCAAAACCAAGCACATTGCTATAAAATATCACTTTGTCAGAGAATTTGTAGAGGATAAGGAAATCAAATTAGAATATCTTCATACAAAAGAATAGATTGCAGATATATTCACCAAGCCACTACCTAAAGATGCATTCTTGTATCGAAGAGGTAAGTTAGGGGTCATTCCCCTGTCCGAAGCTCACTAAATAAAGTTTTAGTGATGTATCAACTAGAGCATGTTGAAGATCAGTCAGTTGATGCATCATAGTCAAGGAATCATTGCATATGAATTAGTACTTAAGGTACATTGGTATTCACTGGAAGTGTGTGTATTGTCTTTGGCATGTGCTATCAAAGAGGGAGAGTTTGCTGTCATTTCAAGAAATTTCTAAGAAGGAGAATTTGAGAAGTTAAGAGGGAGAGTTTTCAGTCAGAGAGAGAAGTTTGAGGAAGATGAGAATCAGAATGAAGCTAAGGATATGTTCCTTATTCTATGTTTTCTGTGAAATTTCATTGTGCTATGACATATTGTGTTGCCATCAATGCCAAAGAGGGAGATTGTTGGATACAATTGTGTAATTATGTGTTGTCTTTGATGTCACACAAATGTCATATCAATAAGCAGTTCTATGTGTCTACCGAGCTCAATCAGTCAACAGGCGGTTTTTCAGTGTCTACTGAGATCTTTTGGGCGTCAAAGGAAAGTATGGCAGAAAATAGTGTTAACTGAGCTTCCATGGTTATCAAAGGAAAGTTAGTATTTACCGAGTTCACTCGGTCTCCAAAGGATGTTGCAGAATTCATAGTGTTTACCAAGTTCACTCGGTCACCAAAGGAAATCTTTCAGGATTAGTATTTACTGAGCAAGGTTGGCCCAATAAAGGATTTTGTTAATTTGAGAAACAAAGTTTGTTTATCCCAGCCAACTGTTGTAATGAGTGTTAATGATTATTAGTGCTGACTTGACAATCTAAATTGTATATATATAGAAGGTCAAGTGGTGAATTAAAAAGGTGTGTAGAATAATGAAAAAGTGTGAAATTTTGTGAGCAAACATGCACACTATTTTGAAGAAAGGTGTGTGCGAATTTTGAAGGATGGTTAGATATCCTTGAGGAGCAGAAAAGATTTATTTGATCAGGAAGGACCTAGTGAAACAGAACAGAGATCTGTAATCAACAATTCAGTTGCATCATTATTGAGGTCATTTCATTGTTACTTTCTTAGCATTGTAGCAGTGATTTCAAAATCTCTTAACCGAGTTGGTTTAACAGCCATTTTGTAAATCCTCTAACAAGGTGACAGTTCTATTGACTTGTTCAAAGACCTCTTACAAGGCCACTCCTAATAGGGTGATTAAATCCTCTAACAATGTCACACCTAATAGTGTGTTTTGTAACCTTTTACCGGTTGGCTCCTAATAGGGCATCACTTCAGAAGAGTGAAAAATAGTAACTAGTTACATTGGTGGTTTTTCCCATATTGGGTTTCCACGTTAAATCTGATGTCTCTTGTGTTCATGTTATTTTCTTTATGGATGCATGTTAATCACTGATGAATGCTTAAGAACAGTTATAATTAATACTCACTGCAATAACCGAGTTACGACATTTCTCTGTATGTTTACCGAGTAACAGCAATAAATGATTTAATAAGACATCTAAGGGATCTGTGGTAATATTTTTGTGGTTAACTGATTCACCCCCCCTCTCAGTTACTCCATCTATATTTCCAACACAATTTTGTCTAAGATGGGAGCAATATTTAAAGTTTAGTGTACTATTAATTAGATTTATGATTGGGCCTAAAATTTGGATTATTTCTTATAGTTAGGGTTACGAGATAGTTTAGGGTTAGGGTTCAATATTGTTTAATTGTTAGGATTAGGGTACAATTTGGTTCATGTTTATGGATAAAGATCAATTTCATTTAATGTTAAGATTAGGTTCAAGTTGGTTTAGTGTTTGTCTTAGGAATAATGATTTATTTTTAAGCTTAGGATGCAATTAGTTTGGTTTAGTCTTAGGTAAAGAGTTTATTATATTTATCTTAGTTTTTAGTTTAAGTTGGATTTTGATTTATGTTTGATTTAGACCTAAGGATAGGGTATAATTATATTTAAGATTAGGTTATAGTTCAATTTATGTTTTAGTTTACTATGATGTTTAGGGTTTCACTAAATTTAGGACTAAAATTTCTAAACTATTTAATTAGGTTCACAATTAGTTGTCAATTTACTTAAAGCTTAGGGTTGGGGTTTATTTGTTTGATTGATCAATTATGTTGAATACTACAATACAATATGGTTTAATTTTTAAATGTTATGGTGAAATTTAGTCTAGCTATATGATTCATTAATATTACTAGATATAGAAATAGAATTGATAATGAGATTTACATATTAAACCTAATTTAGTAAGGGTTAGGGTTCAAACTGGTTTAGTTCTATTGTTAGCATTTGATTTTGTAAGAGATAGTTTTATAGTTTTCTTTATCTATTTTTAGTTTAATAGTTTCATTTTGTTTAGTGTACAATGAAATATAGGAGTAGGGTTTAATTTACTTTAGTTCTTGGTTGAATGTTAAATTAAGTTCATAGTTTCAATATAATTTGTTTTGTTTTAAGATTTTTGTATAGTTTTATTTAGGTTTACCATTAAAATATTTTTATTGTTAGTTAGGGTTTAATAGGTTTATTATTAGGTTGTATATTTTGTTAGGTTAAGCTTAGGATTCTATTTGGTTTAGGTTCATTATATTTTATTACTGTAAAAATAGGGTTTAAAGGAACCTTAAAACCTTTTTCAATCAAGTTTTGAGGGGTATATGAAACCCCACTTAGATGGGTAGCTACAAAAGATAAAGTATTATAAAAACTATACACCAAAACTAGTAACTAGACAATAATTTCTCATGCAAATCTTCATCTACCCAAAGATAAAAACACCTATGTTAAAGCCTCACCTCAATGAAATAGTCTACCGAACAAAGAGATCCATAGGATTTTCGAAGGCTCCCCAAACCTTAACAATGTGTTTTAATATGGATCCCAAAGCCATCATCAAAAATTACCTCACATTAGATTTTAACATGGCTCCCAAAATCATGAGCACAACCAACCTCATAAAATAGATCATAAAAACACCAGCTGAAACTATGGGGTTTGTAAAAGCTTTCAAAACCTCCATAGATTTTGACGTAGCTCCCAAAACCTAAAAATCATTTTTCAAGATTCCCCAAACCTCAAAGGGGATTTTAAAGGCACTCCTAACCATCACAATTAGCCTCAATAGGACAACCATACAAGATCCAGCTAAACAGGATGTCCTCGGACATAATATCTTACATATGAAAACCATGGCCTCAGACATATTTTCTTAGACAGCCTCTCTTATGACCCCCTAGAGATTGCATGCTTGGGCACACCATGCCGCACAGTGAGCACGACCAAATTTTATCTCCTTGGCCGTCAACGTTCTTTGGGCTTTCTATCTTCGATGTGGAGGCTTTGCACTTTTCATTTTGCATGCCCTTATCACAGCACCTCGCATGCTGGCCTGATGATTTTGCTGAAGAAAAATCACTCCCACGTCTTACACAAGTGACAATGTTAGGATCGAGAGTTCTGATTGAATCAGATTCCTCCATACCCATTTTACTTTCTGATACATCGTTTTCTGGTTGTGGTGTAGCAGAAAAGAGATTTCCAAGTGAACTCCTGACTGGCTTGGATTGCTTCCTTTTGCTCTTGTAAGGATACGCTTTCTTTTGAGAGAAATTTTCAAGGGAACTTTTTACTGGCTTGGAATGCTCTATGTTGCTCTTGTATGGGCATGCTTTCACCTCGTCTTGATCAATCCTATCATAATGCTGCGGATCCCTCATCCTTCTTCTGAATCTCGATAGCCTACTCGCTTCTAGGTGCAGCTCCACCAATTTTGCGGTTTGGAGTTCAAACCCAACAATGGACACCAAACTGGGAGACATGGATATATAAAAGAGAATACTAAATTAGGGTAAGGAGGCGGAATTAATGCTGGTACCTCAAGGTGATCCTTTCGATATTCCTCCAAATTTAATAATATATTTTTATTTATTTTTGTTGGAAGGAAATTTAATAACATATTTAATTAAACAAGGCTGATAGAAAGTTGGAAATTCATTTCTTGAGCAGAGCTGCTATGTTTAAGTAGGGTCAAATTGAATAAAAAGTATATATATATATATATATATATATATATATATATATATATATATATATATATATATATATATATATATATATATATATATATATATATATATATATATATATATTTTGTTTCAATATATTGTTTCACCATGTAAAATGAGCAGAAAAAAAATAAAGTGTGGATGTTGTAAATGTGCATTTAAAAAGGCTAGTGTTTTTATTTATTTACTTTTAATTTTTTCCATTTAATAAATAGCGATTTTTGGAAATAGCTATCTTGTATCTAAGATACATTAATGTTATTTTGATTCCGCATATACCATTATTTATTTAGATCTAGATCTATGTAGTGCTTCAATAGGAGTGATAGTCATTTCCGTGATTTTAGGCTTCAACAACTATTCAATATATCAACTAAAACTCTTATTTTTTTTGTAAATTCCAAAGTCCTTTATATGATAAGTTATTAACAATAATTTTATAAATATAATATTTACAAAATAGACACAACATAGAAACAATGTTGAGATAATAAAATTTATCTTTGTATGTAGAAAATATAATTTAATATAAAATGGGGTTGATCTCCAATGTCCCAAACTAGGTGTTAGTGCCTTCAAATGTTATTGGTGATGGGGCCACCATTGTTGTCGGGCTAGTACAAATCAAAAGATGTAAAAAATAATTTTAATTTAAAATAAAATGAAATAATTTTAAAATAATAAAAATAATTTTAATTGATCTTTCTATGGATGTACTTATGTTATCTATAGTAGTTATACTTACCTTAAGATACATTAAATATACTATTGGAAAAGAGTGATACGTTAAAATAATTATAAGCTATTAATAAAAATCCATAAAAAATAAAAATATGAATAATAAAATATAATATAAAAATAAATGTAATTCACAATAGAAATGAAGATAAAATATAATAGTGTGAACATGTTTACAATAATTTCTACTAAATATAAAGAAAATCAAAAAAATTATCAATAAATATAAGTTATGAAAAATAATATCTAAGGTATTAATCATGAGTTGTAGCTCTTTAAAAAAGGTCTTTTTATATGTTATTTAATATATATTCTAGTAACATCCTTATTTTAAGGGAGGTGGCTTTGATGATCTTAGTCTCTCTGATTCCCTTCTTATTTTCAGGTTTCCTCTTCTCCTAGAGGTGTCTTCTCTTGGTGTTGGTGTTAAGTGTAGTTGTTTGGGAGGATTCTCTTCATAGAATTTTGGGCTTCTGTTAGTTGAGATGGGGAACTTGGATGGTTATATTTTTTTAAAGAAAGGATACCTTGATGATATCAATACCTTTGATTTCTTGTGTCATTGTAGGGGTGCTTTCCTACTAGAGTTGAATTCTCTTGGTGTTGGTAGTTGGTTTTTGGGAGGTTTCTCTTTGTGGGGAGATGATATCCTATTTTTTTGAGATGGAGAAGTTTGATGCTACTTATTTTCTTAAGGGAGGGTGATTAAACAATCTTAGTAATTGTGATTTCCTATTTCTCTTTAGGATCCAAATTTAGAAATCAATTCTATTGGAGTAGGTGTGGGGAAGCTACTGATTTCAATAAAGCTGGGATAGTTAGGTTGTATGTATTTTAAAAGGATTAGCATTCTTCTATGTATTCCATTTCTCCTCTTCTTCTCCTATTTGGTGTCTTCCACCTTGTAGTGTTGGTTTTTTTCTTGAGAGAGGGTTGGGTGCCTTAGCTATGGGGTTACAAGTTGTGGATGGTTGGGGATATCTTTAATGAATGTTCTCTTTTGTGTCATTATCCTTCCTCTTCCTCTTTCTTCTCTATACATATTTTTCCATGTTGGTCTATTTTGATCCTAGTGCGGAATGGTCTTGGTTGTTGGGCTTGAGCTAGAGTTTGGGAGAAAGTTTTATAAGGGACTGACATTCGATTATCTTGTTCCTTGCCTCCCCCTCTATCCACACTTTGTTCTATCTTCCTAGAGGGTTTGTTTTAAATTAGCTATTAATCATATTGAGGTGGATGGAATTCCTATGGAGGTGGAGTTCTGTATAGCCAAGTGCTAGTGTTTGTTCCTAGGATTGTCTTTACCTAGTTTTGTGATTCCTATAGATGTAGAATCTTGTGATTCTACTGATGGTCCTTTTGTAAGTAGATTTTGTTTGTTGTAGGTTGGGGAAGCCTCTCAAACTCCTTTTTCCTTTATTTAGGATAAGCATCTCTTAGTTGGCTCTTGGATGACATTTTTATTTCTTCTTTGGGCGATATGGTTAAACCTAATGGTTTTCAACTCATCCTTTAATGTGTAAACTTTTGATGTTGTTAGAGAATTTTTAGGGAGTGTTTTAAAATCTTATGATGGCTTTCGGTGCCATGCTCAAACATAATGAATCTTCAACATGATTTCAATTGTGCAATATCATGGGGTTAATTTTTAAGGTTGGCGAGCCTATCAAAACCCCTTGATGATTAGGAAGATCATTTCTAGTCTCTATCAGGTTAAGGGAGCCTTGATTCACATATAATATTTGGGGAGCCTAGAGAAATATGTGTTTAGAGGCCTAAGTATTTTTTGTTCTTTTTTAGGTAACTACAATTTTTAGGATGCATGTTTTCTTGACAACTGATATTTTAGCGGTTCTCCTCCTTTGTTTTGTAATGTTTCATCTTTTGTTTCTAACTAGTTCTTTGGGGTTCTAGACCCCCCTCAAAATCACATTGTAATGAGTTTGATGTCCTATCAAAACTATTAATATGATTTAGCACAACAAAGAGGGGGGTGAATCAGTTGTTCTTAGGTCCAAATGTACCAATTAAACAGTCAAATACTTCAACAAACTTAGATCTCATCATCAAATCAACTCACTCTCTAAAGAACATATATAGCAAAACATATAACATGCAGTTCACTATCCAATAGTATTTAACTCGTAGAAAATTAAAACATTCATAAAAAAACATTCAAACAAGTATGACACAAGGATTTAGAGTGGAAACCCAATTTGGGAAAAACTACTTTGTAACATGTTACTGATATTTTCACTTTTCTGAAGTGAGCTCGGTGAAAATCAAACCTTGTTAATGGTATACAAACACACTATTAGGTGTGACCTTGTTAAACAATTTGAATCACCCTGTCAGGAGTGGCCTGGTCAGAGGACTTGAGTACATTCCATTAGAATGCCACCTTGATTAAAGGATTTATTAATGATTGTTAGGTTAACCTTTATTAAAGGATTTTGACTGTTACAATGGTTGGAAAGGAGTAGTAGTTTTTGATCTATAAAACATACAACTCACTTTGCAAATATCAAATCCAATTTGTACATATATGTTGATTTACTGAGTGAGTATCATTTCCATCTCTATCTCTGATCTTCTTAGAATTCACTTCAAGTAATCACAACTCCGATCTTCACTTTCAACCTTATGCTTAGACTTATCAGTCAATAACATCAACATCACTAGCTTACTCTTTAACCTCACCATAAGCTTTCCATTATATCTCTCAAGATAGATAGATCTTTCTTTTGCCTCTTAATCTCCTTCGTATATCTTAGGTTAGGCCATATCCAACAGATCCTTCTAACATTTAAGTCCTTCATACATCCTTCTAAAAACATGTATTGAATCTCATCATTGAAATCATAATAAAATGATTTACCATGCATTAAATTCTCCATACAATTAATTAATAATGTCAACATGATTTACATAACCTAAGAATTCAACTGTGTTGGCTTGAAATCTGAATTCTTCGTCCAAATATAAATTACTAATGCTCAGTAAATACTATGTTCATCTCCTTGGTCATCACTATGTAACTCGATAATCTCTACAAACTATCTTCCTCAGCTAACACTGTCTTTCTCGGTAATTTTCTATCGATTGACATAAACTGATGTTCGGTCAACACTACATTTACTCAACATATACTGGCACTCAATTGACCCTAACATCACTTGATTTAAACTAAATTTCTTAACTTTTTTTGTTTAAGCCTACTTCTTCAGTCTTTCTTCTTACATAGATAGACAATACATTATCTCATCATAGTGCCAAATAATAAAGTACTCATTGAAGTATCAAATATCTCAACCTTTCCTTAGGTGATATTGTTATCTCACTTGCCCTAATCCTTTTCATCAACCAATAGATATACTATTTTCTTAGATAGCAACTATCTTGCTAGTTAAGGTTTGACATCAATGACAATACAACAATTGTTTCAATTGTAGTTTCTAACAATCTCCCTCTTTGGCATTGATGGAAACACCACATGAATAACACATGATTTACCAACCAATCCAAACTTTGTCATTTCATTAGAAATATTTATAATATCCTTAGCTTCATTAGGATTCTTAATAAATTAGACTTTCTTGATAGTTTATATAGTAACTCCATCTGAATCTTTTCCATGTCTCTCCCACTTTGATTGTATTCGCTTGATGTGTATTCATCTCTGAAATCTCTCCCTCTTTGACAAAAATGCCAAAGCAGAAACTAGAACTTACATCATTCATATGTAAATGTCATCTTGTCAGTTCACTAATAGTATTTCTCCCTCTGTCATCTTGCTAATGACTAATTATCAGCTTTTCTATTCTTTTCACAACTCTATGCAGCTCCTAAATTGTGACCTTTCCTACATCAATTTGTTAGATATTTTGTGCAACAGATTTGATGCAGTGCTCCTAGCTTGACTAGGTAGCATCAGTTAGGGAAATAACCCCTAATTTACCTCTTAGATATTCATGAGCATTCTTAGGTAAAGATTTTGTGAATATGTCTTCTAGTGGTTCCTTTGTGTTCACATATTCTATTCTCACTTCTTTTTCCTATACCTATTCCCTTGAGTAATGATACTTGATTTCTATGTATTTGGTCTTTGTATGCATTACAGGATTATTTGATATGTTAATAGCACTTGTGTTATCATAGAAGATAACAATAGGTTCAGTAATTTTCTCTTTCATTCCTTTCAATAATTGCTTGATCCATACCAAATTTGAATAGTTTACTGCAGATGCTACATATTCATGTTTTGCTGTAGATTGGGAAATGCAATTTTGTTTCTTTCTTGTCCACGAGACTAATCTTTGTCGAAGAAAGGAAGCTCCTCCACTTGTACTTTCCTTGTCATCAACATTTCCTGCTGAATCAACATCAGTGTAAACTCTCATTTCAAATTTCTCATTTCTCTTGTAGTTCAATCCATACTCTTCTATCCCTTTCAGATATCTAAGTATTCTTTTTATAGCCATCATATAATTTTCCTTAGGATTGGCAGAGAATCTTGCCACAATCCCAACTACTAGAGCAATATCTGGTCTAGTGTGAACAACATATTACATCTTTCCAATCATGGATCTATACAGGGTTTGATTCACTTTAGCAGTGTCATCTATCCTAGGTAGTTTCTATCTAGTAGCCATAGGAGTGCTCACTGGTCTTGAATCCTCCATCCCAAAAATTTTCAATATCTCTTTGATATATGTAGATTGTGTTATGAAGATACCTTTCCCTATCTAATAGACTTCTAAATCAACAAAGAATTTGATCTCACCAAAAATACACATTTCAAATTCAGTTTTCATTTAATTTGAAATTTTTTGACATAGGGCATCTTTTCCTCCATATATGATATCATCTACAAACATTTCTACTTACAAAATCCATTTGCCTTCTTCACCTTTCATGTACTAATTGTTGTTGTCATTTATCTGTGTAAATCCAACCTTGATCAAATAATTGTGCAACCTCTCATTCCATGGTCTAGGGCCTTTTCTTAATCCATATAGTGCTTTGTTCAATTTGAAAACTATATCTTTCTTGTCTGGACCAACAAATCCTTTAGGTTGTTCAATATATACCTCTTCTTCTAAAATACCATTCAAAAATGCAAATTTGACATCCATTTGTTATACCTTAAAATCTTTGTAAGCAACATATGCAAGTAGAGTTCTTACTTCTTCTAATCTTTCTATAAGCGAAAATGTTTCCTCATAGTCTATTCCTTCTTGGGCATAACCTTTTCATACTACTATTTCCTTGTTCCTTGTAACTTGTCCATGTTCATTGAGCTTATTTTTGAATACCCACTTTGTTCTAATAACAATCTTGTTTTGTGGTCTCAGCACCAGAGTCCAGGTATCATTCTTTTCAATTTGATCTATTTCTTCATTCACAACTTTAATCCAATCATCATTCTCCAAAGAATCTTTTATTGTCTTAGGCTCAAACTCACATAATAAATATGTAGGTTCTTTCAACTTATTTGTGGTCAAGACTCCATATCCTTTATCTCTAATGATTTGTTCAAGCTTATGATGTCTTCTCACATATTGTGCCAATGTAGGTTCAGATCTCTTCTTAGGTTCATCATGAAAATTATTAGATTCTACTTTTGATTGCTTGGAAACATCCTCATGATGCTTGGTAGCATCCTCCTGATGCTCGACATTGCTTACCCTGGACTCTACATCTAGTGCAGGTGTGTTACTTGCCTCTCCTTCTTCTATATAGACAAAATATGTATAGTCTTTAGGTTCTTTATTTCCTTGTTCATTTTTCTCTGCATATTCATCAACTCTCACATTTAAAATTTCCATAAATTTTTTACTATTATAATTCAAATACTTATAAGCTTTACTCTTAGGGGAATAGCCTAGGAATATGCCTTCGTCACTTTTAGCATCAAAATTTCCATTTCTATTATCCTTTAGTATATCACATTTACTCCCAAAGATTCTAAAGTATTTCACATTAGGTACATATCCATGCCATAATTCATAGGGTGTAACATTTGTACCTTTCCTTATTTGTACTCGATTCAAGTTATAAATAGGTGCACTTACAGATTCTCTCTAGTATTTTTGTGAAACATTCTACTAAATCATCATTGTCCTTGCACAATCCATTATAGATCTATTTCTTCTCTTAGCTATACCATCCTGTGGAGGTGTTTTGGGTGCAAACATCTATCTCTTGATTCCTCTATCATTACAAAATAGATTGAACTTATTTGATATAAACTCTCCACCTCAGCCAAATCTCAGAAATTTTAGTCTTCTACCTATTTCTTTCTCAACCTTAGCCAAATACCACTTAAACAACTGAAATGCATCATATTTTTATTTCAAAAATATTAGAGTCATCATTCTAGTGTAATCATCAACAAACAAAATAAAATACCTAGCACCACAATAGCTTTGTATTCCCATAGGTCCACAAAGCTTAGTATGAACCAAATCCAAAATGTTCTCATAAGTAATTGTCTTGCTCTTGAAACTAGACTTTGTCATGTTTCCTAACTAACATTATTTAGACATCACATTATAAGGTTTCTTCAATCTCTACAAACCTCTAACTTTCTTCTTTTTACTTATACTTACTAGATTGTCAAATTTAACATGACATAGCCTCTTATGCCATAACCATACATCATCAAATTGTGCAAAAAAACATGTCTCTTCAAATAGATCTAGATAGAACAAATTACCTTTAGTTTATTCAACACTTCCAATTAGTTCACCAGTAGCATAAAATATTTTAGCCTTTTTGTCATGGAATTCCACTCAATAACCAGTGCTATTAAGTTGTGCAACACTCTGGAAATTATAGTTAAGACCTTCAACCCAATAAAAATTTTCACATGTGATCTTATCAGTTAGCTTAATTTATCCTTTACCTCTCACAAGACATGGTGCATCATTACGAAACTTCACACTTCTACCTTTTTAATGATCTATGGTTTCAAATTTACTTTTGTCACCATTCATGTGATGTGAGAAACCACTATCAATAATCTATTTATCACCTTTACTCACATAAGAAATAAGTGCAGTTTTCTCATCCTCATCAGAATCATCTTTCATAGCAACATAAACTACTTCCATATAAAAATTATCACTGTCACTATCAGTTTCCTCTTCTACAATGTAACAAGATTTCTTACTTTTTTCCTTGTAATCTTTGTACCTTTAGTGATCTCTATTATCAATCCTATCTTTGTACTTTCTTTCTCTATCCTCATCCTTGTCATTCTTGTCACAACACATTACAACAATATGGCCAATTTTGTTACATGAAAAATAGATTATGGGAAGTTTACCTTTGTATTTTCCTTTTCCTCTCTTCAATATCTAGCCATGAGTGCTTCAAGATCATCTAGTTCCTCATCAGAAGTGTCACTATCACTTTTGTTATCTCTATTTGAGCATTAAAGATTGTCATTAGTATCAAAGACATCAGTCAGTTACCTATGCTATTCTAGTCGGTAAAAGAAAGCACTTAAAGCTAGTTGGTTAAGTCTTTTCACTGAGCACTAGAGTAGTTCTACCGAGCATCAGTGTTCACTGATACTGAGCGACAGTAAACACTGAGAAGACTGGACACTGAGCACCAGTGTAATTACTAAGTAGTATATATAATGTTTACCAAGCAACATAGAAAATGAGACAATAATCAGAAATGGCACATTTATCTATGCAAACGGTTACAACAGAATCACAAAATGTTTTACCAAGATCAAGGATCATTTATTATAGACATATTAATTAATTTCAATGATGATCTCTATGTAATTTCTAGATCTAGGTTAATTTTGTACACCGTAGATCTTAGCATTTTCTCTAAGATATTGTAACCTAATTTTGTTAAGCAGTAAAAGCAATATGCTATATTTTTGTATTTCATGTCATTTTGACATAAACTTGACAAGGAATTTAAGAACAAGCGAAGAAGTTCTTGAAGCATTAGGCAACTTCAAGATATTAGTTATCAGACAGAGAAAAACAAAATATAGAGACATTCAGATTAAGTAGAATCAAACAAGGCTACCGAGCAATTCAGAGAAGAGATCTTCACATGATCAAATGATATCTATTTAATATTTCATATATCTATATCAAAAAAGATAGAGTTTTCAATTTTTAGATACATCATGTTATTTTCTAATCATTATAACAAAGTTTGGTAAAATCTCTTAACAAAGTAGACCTAATAGTCTTTTATGTAAATCTCTTTACGGAGTGTACACTCAAGTAGTGTTGTTAAAATCATATAACTAGGTAGATCTAATCGATCTGAAATGTTACTCCTATAGGGTAAGATCACCACTTGTATCCCTAATAGGCAAACCTTTTCTATCTAGAATAGTACAGAATTTGTGGGTGTCGTCCCCACCGTAGTTTTTACCTTCTAACAAGGGTTTCTGTGTTACCAAAATACTTGTGTTATGTTATTGATATATTGTTGATTTCATGATATTTACTTTTACAAGTTAACTAAATTAATGATATATATAATGGATTCAAGTTATATGTGAAGTTACTACTGTCTGTTGTTTAAGGTTTGAGAGTTAAAAGTTTTTTTGGGCACTGATTCACCCCTTCCCTCTTAGTACCCTATCTCTCCATCTAAACAATTGGTATTAGAGCTCATATCTCTTATTAGATGGTTTAACCACTGAAGAGTAAAGATCTAACCATGGAGAGATATAAGTTGGATAAGACCATAGAGAACCAAAAGATTCAAATGTCGATGTTTATAGAACACTATAAGAAAACTAAGGATGACTTGAAAAAGGTACTAGTTCAAAGGAAGAACCTAGCTATTTTGTAGAATGAAAGTAGTTATCATGAAGAAGAGATTGATGGTATATTTGATAACATTGGATCTTGTTCAGGAAGTGTTTCTAATGGATCTGATGGTGCACTCTCTGATTTGTTTGAAAAGAATCTTCACTTAATTGAACAAGTGAAAGACCTATAGATCAGTCAAGAATCATAGATGGTGAGAATGATAGATGTAATGAACAATGCTAGATAGGTTGAGAAAGAAAGGAATCTAGTTTTTAAAGATCGAAGATAGATAACTGAACAACTTCAAGCAAAAGAAACTGAGATACAAAGACTCATTGAGCACCATTTTGAAATATCCAATTAGTTGATGATTATAAATCAAGAGGTCAATTGAGTAAATGGTGAATTGTCAAGAAAACTTGAAGATATTGTAATACTTAGGGAAGAGAATGAGAAACTAAGAAATGAAGTAAAAATACAATAGCAACACAATGAAATGATTAAAATGGTTGAGAACAGTTCTAAGAAGATTCATGATTTTATGACTAATCAAAGAAAATTTGGAAGAAAAGCTGGAATAGGCTATACCGGCGAAGAAGAATCATCCAAGCAAGTTGAACAAGTGAACAACAATCAAAATCACATACCTAAGATGTTGTCATGTTATCACTATGAAAAAATGGGATATACCTCAAATGTCTGCAGAAGCAAAGCACAAGGTAAACCTCAAGTCACTCCTAAGTTTAATGGTTATTGTTATTACTATGGAAAATTTGGGCATCAATATTATGAGTGTAGAACAAAATTGACTAAGAATGCTAACAATCCTACCCTGGGAAAAAAAATTTATACTTGCAAAAAACATGGAAACACTGCACAAGAGTGTAAAGCTAAGATGAAGCAAGTCTAGACACCAAAACAAAAAAGCAAACCAAAACCTTATCTCCCTAAGAGACAAGGTAATTCTTATTTTTGGAATTACAGCACATGGGTTAACTCTATAGAATGTTGTAGATATGGACACATTGTAGAAAACTGTATGAGGAAGAGATGAGTTGGACAATCATGAAGTTGGACAAGCACTGGAATGGCATGCTTACATTGTCATAAGGTCGATCATTTAAGCAAGGATTGTAGAGACCGAGCACTAGAAGAAGGACATGTATTTGAGAGTGGAAAAACTATTGAAAATATCATGAGGATCAAAAACACCATGTGGAGAAAGGCATCAAATGAAAATACTGAGTCAATTAATGCTGTCGGTGAAACCTCATCCATTGGATTGGGTGACATCGGTACCTCTACTTAAGGTGATATAGGTATGTATGGGACTAGCATCTCAAAATGATCTTATTTTACATATAGCTCCTTATATTTGATAAGCACATACCAAATTTGCATGAATAAAGATGCACTATGGTTTATATGTTATGAGCTAACAAAGTGACATAGTCGGTATATGTAAGACCAAGCAATGCATTACTTGTCGATAAAAGTTATTGAAGGTTAACTGAGTATCAGTATCAACCGAGTGAGAAATCATGTGTTAACTAAGCTATTGGAAGCTTGTGGTATTCACCGAGTTGACAGTTGTCACCAAGTTGGAAGTAGGTCAAGCATTAATGACAAAAGTTTTAAAGAAGGAAATTGAAAATGCTATAAATACACAGAGGACTTAGTTCATTTTCACACAATGATTTCAAAGAGAGATTATTTCACAAAGCGTGGTTGAGCTAAGAATTTTCAAGATCATCCAAAGTAGTTACAGATCGAATCGAGAACACTCTTCGTTATATTCCAAGTAAGTTAAAAACCCCTACTGAGCACATTCATCACTTTGTTTGCCAAAAACCTAGTTTGTTAAAATGACATCTATTGCAAGAAGTTCTAAGATTATAGAAGAGGAAGTGAATCTCATTGTTTTAGCTAACTATGATGAACCTAAATACAAGTTACACCCTAAAGTAGCATAAAAAATGGATTCAGCTGGTGCTTTCTAAAGCATCCCACCTAGGTTTTTGCTAGTTGAGGATGTATGATCCTACATTTAATGTAAGATAGGTGAAATAGGATATTTTGATATGTATGTTGCATACCAGGGACTTTGTAGTGATGATGGGAAATGTAAACTAGATTACAAATAGGTTGAAAAGATTGGACTCACACAAGCACTAAATTTTCCAAAAAATTTCAAAACTAAATGGATTAGGGTTGTACTCAGAAGCTATCACGAGGGCACATTTTGGCTAGCTAATCTAATTAAAGTAAAAAAGATAATGATTCATAGGGTTACAGGTTACCCTACATGAGATAAAGCCAAATCTTTCTGTAGTGCCTCTAAAGTCAAAATTAAGAAGCACATCAGTGCAACTTGGGATGACCATGCACTAAAGATTGCTTCAATTAAGGATCCAAAAGTTAAATTTGTAGCTCATCTAATTGGTTATAAGTTCTATCAGTAGATTAGACTGAACAATGTTCCTTATAGTGCTGTGGACATGGAATTTAAAATGGTAAAGGACGGACACTAGTTGGACCTTGTTGAGATACTGTTGAAGTCATTAGACAAGAACATGAAAACAATCAGGTTAGAAAAGTCTAACACATATAAGTTCGGATCACTATTGGTATGTATATTTTTCTATCTTTAGAAATTCTTTCCTTCTATCGATCACATAGATAGGCCTACCGAAAAACCAATTTCTAGTCAAATTATATATATAATGACAAGTCTGGGAGGTAATTTAAATAAAGTTTTAGATGATTATTTAGAGCAATTAAAGATTAAGATAAATCTTAGAAGCAGGATTCCAAGCTCATTGATCAATGAATGTGAAATGGATATTTTTTTTAGTAGACACCGACCACACTCTAATCAAAGCTATTGATCTGAAAACAAAATGGCTAGCCCCCATGGGATACAAAATGATTATTGATTTCACTTTGAAATCAGTCAAGGCTTTACTAGCTTTACCGAATGATATGAAAGCTAAAAGGTTTGGAACCTATGAAGAGGCAAAGACTAGAATAAAAACAAGTCTTTTCATCAGTTAATCACTAAGAAGTCTAGAAAAATGATGAAGACACTAGTTGAAAAGTTTGGAGATGAATCTGACTCATCTAACGAGTCATTGGTTGAACCTACAATCGAAGGTTAGTTATTATTGATTGAGAAAGCACATGATAGTGAGGAAAATGAGTTCGACAAAGAAAAATATTCAATACTTGTTTCTCCCACTCCAACTTGAAAGAAGAGGAAGTTGCCAGTGTAGTCTAGAGCACAAATAAGGTCAGCAACTGCAGCTTCACCACCTTTGAAAAAGGGAGCTATCAAGGAAACAAAATGAAAGGTAGCTACACTAACCAATACATATACCAAAAGAGGAACCAAGGTCATAGCTGAGGCACCAAGGAAAAGGAGAAGATTGATTAGAGGAAAGGAAGACCTTGAAGATGAAGAAAATGACAACAATCAGTTCCAGGTTGTTAGCAACAAGAACAAAATAATTGATGAAGTTGCTGCAGATATAATTGAAAATGGAGAGCTCATAGATCTAAAACTTAGTCAGTTTGACAACATGTCTACCAAGGATCAAAATAAATTTGAGGAGGTAGTCATCTAGATGATGAAAAGCTTCAAATGAGTTCCAATGGAGTATACAAAACCACTACCCAAGGCATTAGAATAAAGAATAAATCAAAAGTGGTCCTATGCTTTGGACAACAAAAAGAAAATGAGGGAACAATCCCTAGTTTTGGAAGTTCCTAATTTAACTATTGATGAAATTGATGAATATAAGAATACTTACTCTAGGATATTTAGAGTAAAAATCTAGGTTTTGCAAGTTTTAGATGAAAATTTGGCAGATATTGATGAGTCTAGCCAACTCATTTGGACATCAATAATTGCATCAAAGGAGCAAGCTGAGAAGGATGCATTTCTAAATTTTTCTAAGAAGAGATAGAGGTAAAAAGGAAAAGGCATCCATATAGATGATGCTAATTTGGAAAAGAATACTAGAGAAACAAAGGTATCATTTACCAAGGTGATTGATACAACACTTTTTAATGAAGTCATAAGTATTTCAACCGATTCACCAGATCTAGTAGAGATCCAAATTAAGGAGAAAAATGATGAGGATGTACTCATTGAAGACATTACTAATGGTGATCCTGATGAAAAAGATGAAGATGAAGATGTGAACATTGTATGAGACAATACATAAGATAAAGGTCTTATTACTGAGTCTGCAATCACATCATTATCGAGAGAGCTTCCTATTCTTGTAGAAGTGATTGAAATTTTATCACAGGAAAAACTTCAAGGCTCAAACCCCAAGAAACCAAAGGATATAATAGGGGAACAAGGAGCAGAGATACCAACTGACACAAACAAGCCTGAAGAGAAAGAGGCAACAAAAATAGAAATAAAGCATCAAGAGAATTCTAATGTAATTGAGGCCACTCCATTAGACACTACATTAGAGGCCTTGACATAGTCAACTAACACAAAAGTCACTAAGGAGAAATAGAAGGATGATATAGTGTTAACCGGATAGGTTACACAAAGTTCTGAGGTAAAGGATATTGTACCATTTATAAAGAGCTCACCTCCAGAACCTGAGAAGAAGAAGAAGAAAAAGAAAGAAGGAAAAGGGCCAGTCACCTTAGAAGAAGTTATTTTTATACCGGAATGTGACCTAAGGACCCTAAGCTCTGAGGAATTGAGAAAATATGGGGAGCTATTTACAAGGAAGGCAGCACAAGAAAAGTTGAGACAAGAGTGCAAGAGTAAGGAAATACTAAAAAATGTAAGAGATGTCTTACAATAGGTCATACCTAAGGTACACATTAATGAAGATACTCCAATAATGGACCAACTTGCTACACTTGTGGAAGAAATCAATGCCCCAAATATAGAAGCTAGAAAAGAGAATAGAAGAAAGGGCAGAATCTAAAATTTAGCATAAACTTACAGAATAGATCAGCCAAGAAGTGACAATTAATAAGGTAAAGTTATCTGAGGTAATAACTGACATTCAATCTATTACTCAGTTAATTAGTCAAATTTTGATAAAGCTATGCATTGTAGAAACTTTCACTAATGAGGTTAGTGAAAAGATAAAACAACTTGATAAAGAAATCCAAGCTAGTAAATAGGTAGCCTTAACCGAGCCTCAAGAATTTTCCAAGCATATCTTGAAAGTTCAAGAAATCTGGCGGTTAAGAGAAGATCTCTGAAAGAAAGAAGAAATAATCAGTGATCAAGTCACAGAATTGTAAACCGAGTTGCTTCCGTATTTGAAAATATTTGAGAAGCATATTGTCAAGTCACAAACGCTTGTTGTAATACCATAAATCTTTGTGTTGGAAAACATCTTTGACATGGATGCACAAGTTGGTCTTGAGCATATTGCTCTCACCAAATTGAAAGAGGAATGGGAAAATCTCTTGGAGTCATTGAAGAAAACTCATAAGAACATTTTTGATAAGCTATAAGTATACATTTTCTTATTTGGCATTAATATCAAAAAGGGGGGAAAACATGTATATGCCAAATATGTAAATAAATGCTAAGTATAATACACATTATCGGGAGCATGCAGCGAGGGGGAGTATATAATTTTTTTTTGATAAGTATCTATGTATATATGGCAGAGACAGAAAATATTTTGAGACATAAGGTCTATATACATTTAAGGTTTTGATACTAATTCCAAAGGGGGAGATTGTTATCTCTATTTGAGCATTAAAGATTGTCATTAGTATCAAAGACATCGCTCGGTTACCTATGCTACTCTAGTCGGTAAAAGGAACCACTTCAAGCTAGCCGGTTAAGTCTTTACACCGAGCACCAGAGTAGTTCTACTAAGCACCAGTGTTCACCAATACTGAGTGAAAGTAACCACCGAACAAACTGGACACCGAGCATCACTTTAATTACCGAGTATTATATATTGTATTTACTGAGCATCACAGAAAATAGCATAATAATCAGAAATGGTACATTTATATATGCAAACGGTTACAACAAAATCATAAAACATTTTACCAAGATCAAGGATCATTTATTATAGATATATTCATTAATTGCAATGATGATCTCTATGTAATTTCTAGATCTAGATTAATTTTGTACATCATAGATCTTAGGGTTTTCTCTAAGATATTGTAACATAATTTTGTTAAGCGGAAAAAGAAGTATGCTATATGTTTTTATTTCATGTCATTTTGACATAAGCTTGACAAATAACTTAAGAACAAGAGAAGAAGTTCTTGAGGCATTAGCCAACTTCAAGATATCAATCATCAGACAGAGCAAAATAATATACAGAGGCATTCAGATTAAGTAGAATCAGACAAGGCTACCGAGTAGTTCAGATTGGAGATCTTCACATGATCAAGAGATATCTATTCATTATTTCATAGATCTGTATTAGACTAGATAGAGTTATCAATTTGTAGATACATCCTATTATTTTCTAATCATTCTAAAATAGTTTGGTAAAATCTCTTAACAGAGTATACCTAATAGTCTTTTATGTAAATCTCTTTACTGAGTGCACACTCAAGTAGTATTGTTAAAATCCTATAAATAGGTAGATCTAATCAATCTAAAATGTTACTCCTAATAGGTTAAGATCACCAGAAGTGATCACCACTTGTAGCCCTAACAGGAAAACCTTTTCTATCTACAGTAGTAAAGAATTTGTGGGTGTCATCCCCACCGCAGTTTTTACCTTCTAACAAGGGTCTCTGCATTACAAAATTACTTGTGTTATGTGACTAATATATTGTTGATTTCATGATATTTACTTTTACAAGTTAAATGAATGAATGATACATACAATGGATTCAAGTTATATGTGAAGTTACTACTATCTGAGCTATTTAAGGTTTGAGAGTTAAAAAAATTTGTGGGCACTGATTCACCCCTCCCCTCTCAGTACCCTATCTATCCATCCCAATAACTTCCACTCCCACTTTCAATTTTCACACATTTATCTTTCTCTCTTTTAGACTTATGCAAAACCATTTGTGACTTGAATGTAGATTCAACATTAGGAATAGTGTATTTATCAGAGTTAGATAGTTCAAAACTAGTAAGCTTACTAACAAGGATTTCTAGAGTCAGAACATTACCAGGGTTATATCTTGATTCTTGAATTACAAAAATTATGATGACATATATAGGAAGAAGATTTCTTAATACATTTCCAATGACAATCTCATCATCAATGATTCCATTAGCTCTTGTAATAGAATTTACTATTTCTTTGATTCTTCCACAATATTCAGGAATATTCTCACCTTGCATTTTCATTTCATCAAACTTACCTCTCAAGATTTCAAATTTTTCCCTTAGTACATTTGTATCACCACTCTAGATGGTTGCAATAGTATCCCACATTTCCTTTGCAATAGTGTAGTCCTTGATGTCTTCAAATTTAGGGTAGCTTAAGGCAGATGCAATCTCCAATATTTCTTGATTGTGTTCTTGTTTTTCTTTCATTTCCTCGGAAGTCATAGGTGTAGCATAGTCATTTTCAAAATATTACTTTTCCAAATCACCAACACCATCTAGATGTAGTTTCATCAGACTTTTCGATGTGGGGAAGTTCTCCTTGTTCAACTTTGGTACCTCCTTTTTGTATATCTTGATCATTAGCTTCAAATACCATTATAATTTTCTCTGTACAAACCAACAAATCTGATACCAATTGTTAATATGATTTAGAATAACAAAGAGAGGGGTGAATTAGTTGTTCTCAAGTCCAGATGTACCAATTGAACATTCAAATACTTCAACAAACTCAGATCTAATCATGAACTCAACTCATTCTCTAAAGAACATATATTAGAAAACATATAACTTGTAGAATATTAAAACATTCATAAATAAACATTCAAACAAATATGACACTAGGATTTATAGTGGAAACCTAATTTAGGAAAAACCACTTTGTAACATGCTACTAATATTTTCACTCTTCTAAAGTGAGCTTGGTGAAAATCCAACCATGTTAAAGGTATAAAAACACACTATAAGGTGTGACCCTAATAAAGGATTTGAATCACCCTATTAGGAGTGGCCTGGTTAGAGGACTTGAGTAGATTCCATTAGAATGCCACCTTGATTAAAGGATTGGTCAACAGCTTCTAGGCAAACCTTGATTAAAGGATTTTGACTGTTATCATGGTTAGAAAGTAGCAATAGTTTCTGATCTATAAAACATACAACTCACTTTTTAGATATTAGATCCAATTCACACATATATGTTTATTTACTAACAGAGTATCACTTCCATCTCCATCTCTGATCTGCTCAGAATTTGCTTCAAGCAATCACAACTCTGATCTTCACCTTCAGCCTTCTGCTTAGACATATCAGTCAATAACATCAACATCACCAGCTTACTCTTTGACCTCACCATTAGGTCTCCTTTATATCTCTCCAGATAGATAGATAGATATGTCTTTTGCCTCTTAATCTCCTTTGGAGATCTTAGGTTAGGTCAGATCCATCGGATCCATCCAACATTTAAGTCATTCATACATTCTTCTAGAAAATCTTCAATATCCTCATTGAAATCATAATAAAATGACTTACCATGCATTAAATTCACCATAAAATTAATTAATAAAGTCAACACAATTTAAATATCCCAAGAATTCAACTGTGTTGGCTGGAAATCTGAATTCTTCCTCCAAATGTAAATTATTGATGACAGGTCAATATTGTGTTGATCTCCTCGGTAATCACTATGCAACAAAGTCATCTCTAAAAACTTTCTTCCTCAACTAACATTGGCTTGCTCAACAATTTCCTGTTCCTTGACATAAACTAATGTTCGGTCAACACTAGATTTACTTGGCATATAAGTTAGCACTCAGTCGACACTAACATCACTCAACTTAAACTAGATTTCTTTACTTTTTCTCGGTTAAGCCTACTTCTTCAGTCTTTCTTCTTACTTAGATAAACAACACATTATCTAATCATAGTGCGAAATAATCAAGTACTCATTGAAGTATCAAATAACTCAACCTTTCCTTAGGTGCTATTGTTATCTCCCTTGCCCTAATCCTTTTCATTAACCAATAGATATAGTACTTTCTTACATAGAAATTATCCTACCAATTAAGGTTTGACATCAATGACAATACAATAATTATTTCAATTGTAGTTTCCAACAAAAATATTATTTAATCTTAATAAAAAACATCAAAAATACATATTTTCAACTTAAAGGAACCTTACTACTTTATAAGTCTAATAATATATATTTATTATTATGTAGATCTCTATAGTTTTTGTTGACCATTAGTGTTTCACACTTAGTCATTTACCTAGGCAATGATGGTTGGTCATCACTGCGACCGAGTCATTTTGTAATGGCCAAGTTTTGTATTTTATACTTACCGAACAGTAGTACTGCCAAGTAAAGTCATGGTCACTATATGTTTTTAATATGCCAAGAGTATAGTTATTGTCAAGTTACATATATCAATGATTATTGAGTGACAGAGAAGTTCAACGATGTCGAGTACAATTTATGTCGAGTGCCAGGAATAACTTTTGCCGAGTTAGCCAGAATTGACATACAAGTTTAGAATGGCACAATGATCAAGGTAAACCATTTTTGGTGATAATTATGTTTTGTATTTTGTCTATTGAGGTAATTATGAAGGTAATTATGCATCCATATTGTTATCATTGATCCCTATGTAAAACCTAGAGCCAATCAAAAATTGTATAGTTAAGGCAGCAATAGAAATAAATTTGATTCGTAGATCTTGAAATGGTAAAATGTTTTTGTTGTTATATAAGGGAAAGATCTAGATCAGAGATAAGTGTGTGTGAATTAGAGAGATAAGATTGAATCAGTATGAGAAAATGATCAGAGAAGTATATTCAGAATAGCGAAGTATTCAGACAGAGTTCATTGATAGAGCTAAGCAGTGAAAGGACAAAATCAAGAAAGATCAGATAGAAGAGATCAAAACAAGAGTAAAGAGGAGATCTGTAATCTGCATATTAGTGAAAATTGAAAGATCAGGTACTAAGACATTTTGACCAGTGTATCAAGGTAAATCTCTTAACCGAGTAGTCTTAGTAGAATTTTTGTAAATCTCTTTACCGAGTGCTTACTTTATTATAAGTTTATAAATCCTTTAACAAGGTAGACTATATATTCTTTTATCTTTTGATAGAGTAGACCTTTGATAGGGTAGCTCATGATTTGATCACATTTTGTAAGCCTTAACAGGAAAAACTTATTACTATAGTAGTGAAGATTTTTGGGTGTCATCCCCACCCCAGTTTTACCTTTGAAGGGTTTCTAGGCTACCAAAATCTTGGTGTTATGAGTAATTTCATGCATGGTACTTTATATGTTTTTGTTGCTTACTATGATCAAGTTTTTCTTATGTTATGCATAAAGTTTTATCAGATCAAAGGATAAAAGTAGGTAATATCTGATTCACCCCCCCCCTCTTAGTATTGCTTTCCCACTTATATTTCCAACAATTGGTATTAGAGTGGCAAGGTTTCTCTTAAGGAAGTATAACTACTTAAGGAAAAAGATCTTAAAATGGAAGCTTAAAAACTGGGAAAGATCATAGAGAATCAAAAGATTGAAGTACGACTGGCATTGCAGCAACTAGAAGTAGCCAGAGGAGAATTGAAGAAATCTTTGAGCAAGAGAAGAGAGATTGCAATTCAATAGAATGAGCCATAGTACAAAGAGGAGGAAATCTCTGGACTATTTGACAATGGTAACTCTGTCAAGAGTGATAAAGCTATAAAGGAAATACTGGAGAAAAATACCATACTAAATGATGATATCATAACTCTAAGGAGAGACCAAGAAATTCAATCTATCAGAATTTGTGAATTAGTGGAACAGAAAAAGAAAGCTGAAGATGATAAGACAATGGTTGAGGAAGACAAAAGACAAATTGTAATCAGACTAGATGAAAGAACAAGTGATATGCAAAGATTGACTAATAATCAACTAGACATGGTAAATCAGCTATTGATGGTTAATCAGGAATTGGGCAGAAAAGATATGGAAATCAATCAACTAAGGTCTGGAAATGATCAGTTGAAACATGATTTGAGAAATGAAAAAGAGATGAATGAAAGGATGAACAAACCCAATGAAGCTGCAAAATATTTTGAAGAGCTGTTAAGATCACCTAGAAGATCTAGTGATAGATCATGACTTGGACTGAATGATCATTCATATACTGAAGAAGGAGAATCATCAATGAATGGAGAATAGAAGATAGCTAAACCAAAGAACACCAAGCCCACATGTCATCACTGTGGAAAGCCAGGGCATACAACCAACATATGTAGGAGAAAACATGGTAAGTTTGATTCTAAGCCTAAGTTTAATGGACATTGTTTTAACTACAAGAAGCATGGTCATCAAGCACATGAGTGTAGATTCAAAGCTATTAATTCATCCACCTCACCCAAGTTTCAAGGAAGTTGTTTTAATTGTCAGAAATATAGGCATAAATAATTTGAATGCAGATTAAGACCAAGGTGGTGATCAAATGAGTAAACAAAGTCAGTCACAAAGCACAACTGTTACAATTAGGATTACAACACTTGATATAATTTCCATTATTGTGGCAAGTATGGACACATTGGAGCAAATTGCATGAAGACTCACTTTAGAGGTAAATCTAAAAGCTGGATGAATGGAAGCATGGTTTGTTACAAATGTAACAAGGTCGGTCATTTAAAGAAAGATTGCAGATCACCTATGCTGAGCAATGAAAATTAGAATGGAGGTATTCATGAGAAACTAGAGAGTCAGATGGAAAAGACATGGAGGAAGAAAGAACAAGAAAACTCAAGCAAAGCTAGCACATTGGCAATCACCCAATCCAATGGATCACGTGATCACACTTCTTCTAATTAAGCTTGAAAGGTATGTTTAGAACTGAGTCTTGCAAAGCCTTATCTTTCATCATTTCCTAACATAGAACCAAGAAAAAGTCCACATCAACATAGATAAAGATGCACTAGGACATATGTGAGTAATAATAGAAAATTTCACTTTTGATGCCGAGCATCAGTGTCAATGACTGAGGTATCAATGTATGCCAAGCACCTACTATGGCCTAAATGCTATGTACGCTGAGTTGTATCGCAACGATTATATCAACTGAGCTTGTGAGTTTGCTGAGACAACTGTAATCTACCTAAATCTGTACGGAGTATTAATGAGGCCCTAGTCCTATTTTTTCAGATTCTATAAAGTGGAAATTTTCCATTAATTTCATTTCACCAGGCTATTCGAGATTTTAGAGAGCGATTTAGATTTTGAGGAACTAGATTAAGCAAAGTGATTCTAAATTCTCTCAGCGTGCTATTGGCAAAATTCATCTACAGGGTTATTGACAAAAAGGTACTTTACCAAGAAAATATTTTCTTTTAGAAAATTATAGTTTAAAATCGCATCATCTTCATCTACACCAGTTAAGAAACAAGGGATGGAAGTTTTCAATGTGCAACTTATAATGAACGAAGTTTGCAAATCGAGGATTTTCTAGACAATGTTAGAAAGTGTTGTCAGAGGAGATTTGAATGGATCCCTATCATCTATTCCAGAGAATGTGTTATTGATGAATGATGTTAAGTCTTTCTATATGTGCAAAATTAGAGAAATTGGTGATTATGAGATCAGGGAAGCATATGACAAACTATGTGTCAATGGAGTACTGAAGCTGAAACATAAGGTTGTTGCCGATCAAGGGTTAGTGCATGCCCTAAATTTCCCACAAAATTTCAAAGTGGAATGGATCAAGATCATTTTGGGTCAAGTACATGACATGCAATTATGGTGGGAAGATGGACCGGTGAAGATCACAAAGGAAATGATACACAAGGTCACTGGTTACCCTACAATTGATAGGATGAGAATGATGAAATGTGTAGGAAAAGACGATATTCAAGAAAACACCCAGGTAGGTTGGAACAAACACAACATGAAAATTTCCACCATTACCAATCCAGAAATTGAGTTTGCTATTAGAGTCATCTCACACAATTTTTATCAATCCAGTCGATTAGACATAATCCCCTGTATGGCAGTGGACCAGGCATGGAAGATTATTAAGAAAGGGCACACACATGACCTTGCTAAGAATTTTAACTCCATTTGGATGGTGAAGAACTCTATGTGTAGGTTTAGTTCCCTATAGATCTGTATATTCTTTTATGTTAAGAATTGTTTTCCTACACATGGTGATGTCACATGGGATAAGAAGAAGCCCATCACAATTCAAATTAATGATTTTATAAACTAGATTGGTGATGATTTTGAAGGGATTATGGATAATTATTTCATTGATTTTAAGAACAAGATGAGGAATAGGACTAGAATCCATGTGTCTTTGATTGAGAAATATAGCAAAGATATATGCTTTCTGGTAGACACAGACTTTACCTATGCATAGGCAGTCCTACCTAGGGTTTCATGGTTAATGCCATTACACTATGAAATCAACATAGATGAAGCTATTGCAGCAATCATAGCCCTCTTAGCTGAGGAAATTGATACTAAAAAACCCTACTTTGGAACATTTGAAAAGGCTGAATCCAAGATTTCTTTGGGATTATTGGTTGCCACCACTGAAAGGAAAAGAAAGAAAATAGCGATAAATCTGGAGGAATATGTTAAAGAATCTGAGAAGGATGCAACATTAGAGTTGACCCAAGGATTGAGAAAAGATGAACTGAGTGCAACTAGTAGTAGTGAGAAATAAGAAGAGGAAGAGAAGAAACTAGTAATTGTCGAGTCCCCACCAAAGAGAAGAGTGTTGAAATGAAAAGTGTCAGTGACACCATCACTAAGGCCTCAAACTAGAAGAGATACTACCAAGAATCCAAGGAAGACTCATCCATCTACAAAGAGAAAATCCGCTCAACCCAAGGCAATGCCAACCAAGGTTATGAAGAAGCTGAGAAGGAAACTTGTTCTAATAGAAGATGATGAAGAAATAGAAAGTGATGAAGCAATAAAGGGGAAGGCTACACAATAAGGTACACATCAACTCACTATTGATGAGTTATTTCTTAAGCTTACTAAAACAACAATAGTAGATGAGGTAAAAAGATTAAAGTTTGGAAAAATGAGTATTGGAGATAAAGAGAAAGTTGAGGATGCTATCCTTGAAATGTTATGAATTTTTAAGATGTTTCCAATTGATATTGAAAATATAATTCCAAAAGAATTATGCAATAGGGTACATAGAAATGGGAGTATGCTCTGCAAAAAGAGAAGGAAATCAGGGAGAGTACACTAGCACAAGTTGAATCCACTCTCACCCCTGCAGACATCAAATAGATAATTGAGCAATATAGAGGCAAGTTTGATCCTAAAATTAGAGCCTATCACATTCTTCAACACAAGGTTGAAGATGTTCTGCAAGAAAGTTTAAAAATTTGGAAGGTATTGTATGGTTTGTTACCCACTCCTGATGAAGAACATGATGAAGAAAAGGATGAAGGAAAGAATGAAGGAAAAGATGCTACCACTTCAATAGTTGTTGAACTTGACATCAAGAAAAATAGAATGGAGACTAATACTCCTAAGGAAGTGAAATCACATGATACATATGAGGTTCACATTCTTGACATATTGCAGGAGAGTCCTATTAAGAATTCATTCTTAACTAAGGATGATTTAAAGAACAAAAAAGCAACTGACACACCCCTTCCTGGTAGCAACACTGTACTATTGCAAGTCATGGATTATCCCACCATTATGAGCACACAATCTACTGATGATAATCCTATTCTACCTGGAGTTTCTACTATTGATTAGTTAGTCGGTACAAGTCCTACCAAGGAACCCATCAAGTCAGTACCACTAACTCAATCTACCAAGGTAGAAGTTAATACATCAGACAATATTCAAAATCCTCCTAAGGAAGAACACAACATAGAAGAAAAAAGAAGAAAATTAGATAAACAAGTTGTTAGCCCTCATGCTGAGGAGAAGGAGAAAGGAGAAGAAAACATAAAAGGAAAACTAATTGAAGAATAAGAACCAAAGGAACAAGAGGCAATAAAAGCTCTTGTACAGATTTTGAGTGGAAGAACTCCACCAAGAGGACAACAGGAGAAAAATGAGGTCACAATTGATGAAGTAATTGTTATTCCTAAATGGGATACAAATAATCTTTCTTATGAGAAACTATAGATCATGAAAGATTTTTTGATAAGAAAGAGCACACAAGCAGAACTTCGAAAAGAGGATCAACAAAAATAGGTTCTTCATGAAATTAAATATATATTTAATGAAGTATATGACCTATGAGATGCAAATAGTTATGTTCCTATATTGGAAAAACTTGTACACATTATTCAGAAAGCCAATAATGAAGTTAGTTGTGCAAGTGATAAGTTATTTGAATGGTTAGAAAGAAGGTTTGAGACCAAAATGCTAGACAAGATATCTGTCGAGATTGTAGTAAAATAGGTTGAGCTATCCAAATTAGTACAGGAGACCGAGGGATTAGTTATGAACGGATAGTCTCTATTGGCCAAGATATGTAATGTTGAACTATTCATAGAGGAAAATCAACAATTGCTTGAGACCCTCAAGCAAGAAATCAAAGCTACAAGTCCGTCCCTAACCTTGGATATAGACACCAGTGCTAGACATTATGTAGACACAAGGTAAGTTAGCCGAGCTGATGGCTAATGATGGTAAGATTCATTCTTGCCTACTCTCTATTCAAATTGTGTTAACACTGCATCTAGAGGCTATATAGAGAAAATGAGAAAAGGCTAGAACATTGATCTAGAGTGATCGACATCTATCCATAGCCGAGAGCCTTATCGATTTAGTTGCTGATTTAGAAGTGTAGACAGAAGTTTTGAACCTTGCTTCAACTGCTTGGACTGATGCACTCTACATGATCATAGTGTTGCATAAACCTTTTCTGGAGAAAATTTGTGAACTACCTACTAATGAAGAGATTACTCATGTCAAAAACAAGGGTGAATGATCATGACACGAGTCACGACAAGGATAGAACAGGGACAGGTAATAAAATTTTGAATGTGTATATATATCTCAGGGGGAGTATTAGGCTAGTACAAACATATTTTTTTAAATTGTGTATACCAATGTCATGACAAAGATTTTTTTCCACTAATGTCAAAGGGGGAGATTGTAGATCTCCATAGTTTTTGTTGACCATTACTGTTTCACACTTAGTCATTTACCTAGGCAATGATGGTCAGTCATCACTACGATCAAGTCATTTTGTAAAGGCCGAGTTTTCTATTGTATACTTACCGAGCAGTAGTACTGCCGAGTAAAGTCATGGTCACTATATGTTTGTAATATGTCGAGAGTATAGTTATTGTCGAGTTACATATATCAATGATTACTGAGTGACAGAGAAGTTCAACTGATGCTGAGTACAGTTTATGCCGAGTGCTAGGAATAAATTTTGCCGAGTTAGCCAAAATTGACATACAAGTTTGGAATGGCACAATGATCGACGTAAACCATTTTTGGTGATAATTATGTTTTGTATTTTGTCTATTGAGTTAATTATGGAGGTAATTACGCATCCATATTGTTATCATTAATCCCTATGTAAAACCTAGAGCCAATCAAAAAATTGTATAGTTAAGGCAGCAATAGAAATAAATCTGATCCGTAGATCTTGAAATGGTAAAATGTTTTTGTTGTTATATAAGGGAAAGATCTAGATCAGAGATAAGTGTGTGTGAATCAGTATGAGAAAATGATCAGAGAAGTATATTCAGAATAGCAAAGTATTCAGACAAAGTTCAGTGACCGAGCTAAGCAGTGAAAGGATAGAATCAAGAAAGATCAGATAGAAGAGATCAAAACAAGAGGAAAGAGGAGATCTGTAATTTGCATATTAGTGCAAATTGAAAGATCAGATACTGAGACATTTTGACCAGTGTATCAAGGTAAATCTCTTAACCGAGTAGTCTTAGTAGACTTTTTGTAAATCTCTTTACCGGGTGCTTACTTTATTGTAAGTTTATAAATCCTTTAACAAGGTAGACTATACAGTCTTTTAGCTTTTCATAGAGTAGACCTTTCATAGGGTAGATCATGCTTTGATCACATTTTGTAAGCCTTAACAGGAAAAACTTATTACTGTAGTAGTGAAGATTTTTGGGTGTCATCCCCACCCCAGTTTTACCTTTCAAGGGTTTTTGGGTTACCAAAATCTTGGTGTTATGAGTAATTTCATGCATGTTGCTTTATATGTTTTTGTTGCTTACTATGATCAAGTTTTGTTTATGTAATGCATAAAGTTTTATCAGATCAAAGGATAAAAGTAGGTAATATCTAATTCACCCTGCCCTCTTAGTCTTACTTTCCCACTTATATTTCCAACAATTTAATCATTTAAATAAATTTTTGAAAAAGGTTCACAACTTGGTGTGCTGGTTAAGTGGTGGTTGTGTTGTTGTGCCCACAAAGGTTCAAGCCTCCATTGAGCCATTGTTTTCTAAGCGCTTTATTATTTTTAACATTATGATTTGATTTGGTGATCATTTTCATTATTTTTGGAATTAGGGATTTATTTGGTGTACTGTTAAGATTAGAGTTAAATTTGGTTTAATTTTTTATTAGGTTTCAGGTTATAGTCCAATTTGGTTTAGGGTTAGGTTTCATGTTAGCTTAGTCTCGGGCTTATGATTCTATTTGGTTAATGGTTAATATTAAATTTATCTTTTCTTTTAGTTGGGTTTAGGGTTATAATTCTATTTAGTGACTTATCATTATTTTAGAAATAATTTTTTTTTAGCATTGTCATTTAATTTTTATATTTAAATTTTGTGTAGGGTTGGGGTTGTCTTTATTATAGACTTCAATTTGGTTTAATGTCATGCATAGGATTTAATTTGGTTTAATGTTGAATTATGTTTAATATTGCAATTCAATTTATTTTATTGTTATGATTAGCGCTTAGGTTGGTTTAGTGTTAGTTTTATTATATAATTTAGTTTAGAAACATGCTTCAATTTTGTTTAGTGTTATTTTTAGGGTATAATAATGGTTAAGGATTAGGGTTCAATTTGGTTTTATGTTAAATTAGGTTTTTTAGTGATCCTTGTATTTGGTTGTGCTATAGTAATATTGGCTACAAGTTTTGTTTAGGATTTGGGTTAAATTTAGTTTAGATTAATGGTTTAATTTGGTTTAGTATATAATCAAGTTTAGGGTTAGCATTAAAATTAGTTTAGTATGAGGTTTAAATTTTCCTTAATGTATGGATTCAATCAAGCATAGATTTAGGATTTATTTTATAATGTTTAAAAGATTAAGGTTAAATCTAGTTTACTGATAGGGCTAGAGTTAGAGTTAATTCTTAATTAAATTTAATTAGAGTTTTCTTTTTGTTTATTGTTAGTGTTACACTATTTTTGTTTATTATTGGGGTTCATTTCAGTTTAATGATCAATCAACTTTAGGTTTTGTGTTTAATTTTATTTAGTGTAAGGGCTAGGGATCAATATGTTTTTACATTACACTTATGGTTCAATTTTGTCTAGGATTGGAGTAATGGTTAATGTTCATGTACTATTAATTATCTTTATGATTGGGCCTAAAATGTGGGCTGTTTATTATAGTTATGGTTACAATTTAGTTAAATTTAGGGTTAATGTTTAATTTAATTTAGTTTTAGGTTTTAAAATATGTATAGAATGAGTGTTAGTGGTAAAAATAAGAGTTGGTTTAAATGTTTAGTTAGAATAAGGGTTAACGTAGAATTTGGTTTTATCATTAAGGATCGTGATGGTTTAGGTTTAGGGTTCAAAATTGTTTAAGTTCTCAGATTAGGATAAAATTTGGTTCACAATTTTGGATAACTTTCAATTTTGTTTAGTGTTAGGATTAGGTTCAAGTTGGTTTATTGTTTCTCTTAGGATTAATGATTTATTTAAGCTTAGGATTTAATTTTTCTTTTCATTTAGTCTTAGGTAAAGGGTGGGTGGTCCTACAATAGTGTGTCTAACTTTTTGGCCAACTTTAACACTGAGATCAACATTCTGATAAAAACTTCACTTTTGAACACCTATTGTCTCAAAACTATTTTTAATTTAAAGATGATGTAAACTAAAGTATTTTAGAATTTTCTTTCTATTTTATAAATATATATTTCTTTAAATATTAAAATTGGTTTGAATCCATTTTTCTTTCTCTTTCGAAAAGTGGTTTGTGTGAAAAAACAACATTTTTAAGGAGTGACTATCACTTGGATTAGCATAACATTGTTTTAAAAAATGATAACGATGTAATTCTTTTGAGGTTATATTGTTAACTTCAATATCTAATGGATGTAGTCGGTTTAATTCATTTTGGTTCAATATTTAATACTTTATTATGTTCTAAAGTGAGATTAATTATAATTTACACATACCTTATTTTGGATCACTCTAACTTGATCTGTATATATCAAAATTCATTTTTTCTTTTTTTGATAGAAAGGTAACACAAATACGCTTTTCCTACATATTTTTCATAATTTGTTTTTGTAAGATAGTATTTTTCTGAAGCGTCGAAGAGACAAGTTATTGAATGACCAATAAACCTATGTTAAATTAAATTAAATTTTGAAAGTAACAATGAACTCAATATCTATTAAAATTATAGTCATTAGAAAGATTACTCGAAGTAGCATCATCTGACATTTTTTTATTTCAAGACATCATCTTATTTGGTCTCTATTTTAGGCCTTGAAAGGCATATTTTTTTATTTTTATTTTTCATCTTGAAAAGTAATTCTTGTTTGGGGTCTTCACATGAAGACCCTCTTTGAATGAAGACATCCCAGGGTCTTCTAGCCAAGGTGTCTTCATATGAAAACCCCTTGGGAAAAATATAGCGGGAACAAGCCCCATCGAACTTTTTCCTGACCTACTTCACTTGAAGTGGGTCAGCTAATTATGGTATTTTTTTTTGACTTCGTATAAAATAAAATGATTTTTTTTTCATTTTTCACACAATTGCAATTAACTTATTTTACACTTTTCACTATTGCTCTAATTTTTTTTTAAGGCATTTTTTTGGAGGAGAATTTCTATTGGTGTTCTTATCAAAGACGTTTTTGGAGGATAATTGCTATTGGTGTTTTTTTATCAAAGATATTTTTTTTGAAGAGGATAATTACTATCAAGCAAAATTTTTAGAAGACATTTTTTGTAGAGAAGAAATGGGGAACAAGAAGGGAAGAAAAAGTAAATCTGTAAGAAAAAGGTTACCTAGTACCAAACAAAGAAATTGTGAAGCTTCATTGACATATTATTATAAAAGAAAAGAATGTATTAACCTATCCACCTCTAATTTTACGTGTCTAAATTTTATGGACGTATGCCCTATTTTTCTCTAATTTGATAATATTTTTTGCATGTACCTCATAATCAACATGATCAAGGTGAAAGAGAAGCTCAAGTAGAAGGGTCAAACCAAGTTGAGAACTGTACATTGAAGAAGGGTCAGGATCACTCCCTAAGGAAGCTCAAGAAATTTATGTTGGAGAAGGGTGAGGATCACGTGCTCCTACTAGTATGGATGAACTTGTAGATCTAGCTCAAACAGTAAAGAGAAATATTAAGTATAGAAACTTAGATAATTTACTTACAATGGATGTGGACACTACAACATTTGGGGTCGAATTTTGATGTCAATTTGCGATGCCACTAAAATTTGTGTTTGTTTTTTGTGTTTTTTTTTTCAAGTGCCCCTGACAGTGTCATAATAGCTATGATGTTGTCATAATTGTGACACCCATATGTTTATAAGCAAAAAAAGAAAAAGAAAGTGTAGTTTGTAATTTGTGAATTTGAAGAGTTGTCATGAAGATGACACTACACTTTTGCATGGTGTCAAGAGGGCATTCGAGTTTGGTGTGCACGAAGAGGTCGGGACCATGTGGGAAGAGGGCACTAGCACTTGAGGTAGGCATTCATGCTTTGTCTTCAAATTAAATCAATTTCAGTGGCATTGTTTACATCTTAGCATTTGGAATGCTCCATGACTCGTGAGCTTTGAGAGCTAGGGCATCATTTCTATTACCTTCAAGGAATTGTGTGAAGTAGTTGATCTCTATTTATTTGTTTTACTATTGATATTCACTATGTGGTACTCCCTTTTTATGATCATTTCATGAGAAAATGTCTTGATGGCTCATGGGCTACAAGCTAGGGCATCATACATTGTTTATGAGCTCACTATTGAATATTGACATTGTTTACATCTTTTCATTTGGAATGCTTGATGACCCACGAGGTTTCAGAGATAGGGCATCATTGCTATTACCTTCAAGGCAGTGTGAAGTGTTTGATCTCTCTTTATTTGTTTTTCTATTGATATTCACTATGTGGTACTCCCCGTTTATGTTCATTTCATGAGAAAATGTCTTGATGGCTCATGTCCTACAAGCTAGGGCATAGTACATTGTTCATGAGGTCACTATTTAATACTGGCATTATTTACATCTTTTCATTTGAAATTCTTGATGACCTGCGAGCTTTGAGAACTAGGACATCATTTCTATTACCTTCAAGGTATTGTGTGAAGTGTTTGATCTCTTTTTATTTGTTTTGGTGTTGATATTCACTATGTGGTACTCCCCATTTATGATCATTTTATGAGGAAATGTCTTGATGGCTCATGGACTGCAAGCTAGGGCATCACACATTGTTCATGAGATCACTATTTAATAGTGACATCGTTTATGATCTCACTGTTTAATATCTGGCTAGGCCATGTAAATGGTACCAAGCCAACCAAATCAGCCCACCAAAATGTGTCATGTTTATCTTTGTCAAATACACTCGTTCACCATTTTGTTCTTGTTCTTCACACAAATATTCCATCAAAAGTAATTGTAAACAATGATTCAAAGAAAAAAGAAACAACTACAATAGATCAAACCCCAAAATAATACAATCAACTACAATAGCTCAAAGTCTCAATGAAATAAATAGTGTATAAAATAATATATGGTTCACAACAACAACAAACATGCAATGACAACAATAACATTGCATGATAAAATTCAATACTCTTAGTTTTTATTCACATTGCACATGCATAATTGTAGATGACGATCGGTAATAGGTTGCCAGGAATTTCTTAGATCCTTTGGATCTAACCTCATATTTTCCTTCCTTGTAGGTTTTAGATCATACATGAGCATACTGGATTGAACCTTGAGTCAACACTTCATTACTTCAGGTAATGTTTGGTAGCTTCGTTATTTATGTTCATCCACTTATGTATGTTTGCATTCATTCATATTCTTTTGAAATTTGGCTATTAGTGACCATATATGATGATTCTTGATGTTTTTGGGTCATTTGATGAAAATATGTAAAAGTTTCTTAAAATTTTATATTTTTTATTTCAATTTTTAAAATAATAAAATGAATAAAATTTAAAGATAAAAAATTAAGATAATCTTTATCTTCACTTAAAACAAAAATATAAAGCTCATAAAGCATGGTAAAAGAGAGCCCTAATTGTGGTAAAATGGGAAAGTTGCCACCTTGCACTGCTCTTCATATGGCAGTTGGGAAGGAACTATGTTATAAAATTTCAAGGCATGAAATTTTATACTTTTTGACATCATACCTTTTTCTCCTTAGCATTGAGTTTACAATGTGGGGGACTCGAAGAAAATATATGTATAGTTATAAAATTTCATGCCTTGAAATTTGGCATGAAATTTTATAACATAGTTCCTTAGCATTTGATCCTTATATGGCAGCCATGACTTGAGGTAGGCACTTGAGCTTTTTCTTCTCATTAACTCAATTTCATTTTGATGGCATTTGTTGATTTAATGGAAAAATATGAATTTTAATATTGACATTGTTTACATCTTTGCATTTGGAATGCTCGATGACCCATGAGCTTTGAGTGCTAGGACATCGTTGCTATTACCTTCAAGGCATTGTGTGAAGTGTTTGATCTCTCTTTATTTATTTTATTGTTTATATTCACTATGTGGTACTCCCCGTCTATGATCATTTCATGAGGAAATGTCTTTATGTCTCACGGGCTACAAGCTAGGGCATCATGCATTATTTATGAGCTCATTGTTTGAGCACCTTCATGTCCCTATGTGATTGGATGGTGTTCTGTTTGTTATATTGATGCTATTAGATCAAATAGGGACATCAATAATAAAATAATACACTTATTGTTTGAATTTGAGCTCTGGCATTATGAAATTTTATTACTGTCACAACAGTAAGTGTATTAATGTATGATCTAATAGCAAAAACCTCATTGATCATTACCTTTGACTCCTCCATCATTACAAAAGAGATAAATACCTACAACTATATTTCATAGTTCCTCCTTTGAAGTCATAGGTTAGTTTAACTATTGGGCAATGAGCTGATAGGAGTTTCAAATATATTTAAATAAAAACTTAGATTATTGAATTTTATCATGTAATGTTATTGTTGTTGTTGCATGCTTGTTCCTGTTGTGTACCATATATTGTTTTATATACTATTTATTTCATTGAGACTGTGAGCTATTGTAGTTGATTGTATTCTTTTGGGGTCTGATCTATTTTAGTTGTTTCTTTTTTCTTTGAATCATTGTTTACAATTACTTTTGATGCAATATTTGTGTGAAGAAAAAGAACAAAATGGTGAACGAGTGTATTTGAGAAAGATAAACATGACACATTTTTTTGGGCTGATTGGGTTGGCCTGGTACCATTTACATGGCCTAGCTAGATATTAAACTGTGAGATCATGAACAATCATCCTACTACTTACACTACAATTTATATGTCCACTTACAATAATAAATTAGAGTTTCACTACAATTTCTATGTCCACTACCATTAAAATATATCATTCCTGTTATGTAGGCATCCTTCTAATTAAGTGTTGCCATTAAAATATATCACTTCTCCTGTTATATAATGTATATGCATACTTTTTTAAAATGTCATACTTGTTGCTCTTAAATATTATTACCATTTCACTAAAATTTACATGACATTAAAGCCAAGCCAAAAATGTATACATATGTGTAAGTATAGGAGAAGTTGTATTCTACAACTATTGAAAAAAAAAAACTATACTAATAGTAGCTTACAAGAAACTATACTTGTGCTTACCACACCATACCTTAGCATCATAATGCTTATCATTTTCAAGCTTCAGCGAGGCTTCATACCACACAATATCCACATATCTATATGCAACACTGATTTAGGCTAGAGGTAAAATACATGTGTCATGTAAACAACATGGTTGAATTCAATCTCTTTTGCATGTTTTAAAGAGTTTCCCCACTAATACAAGCATAAATAACACATTGAATGTAAACTACGAACACTGCATGGTATGAAATCTCGCTAAAGCTTGAAATATATCACTCCTCATGTAATTGTCAAAATTAAATTCAAATATTTCTCAAAACATTTATTCTTGTAGAATTAAGATATCCTTATCTCAATAATAAAATAATCTTGCATAATAGCTTTTGAATCGCATTAACACACACCTATGTTTTGTAGCATAGTTTGTTTTAGAAGTGTATGGCTTGACTATGCACATGCATAATTGTAGATGAGGGTCAGTAATAGGCTGCCAGGCATTGCTTAGATCCCTTGGATCTAACCCCATCCATTCCTTCCTTGCAGGTTTTGGATCATACAAGAGCATACTGGATTGAAGCCTGGGTCAACACTTCATTACTTGAGGCAATGTTTGGTACCTTCATTATTTATGTTCACCCACTTATGTATGTTTTCATTCATTCATATTCTTCTGAAAGTTAATCTTTATGAGCTCAAATTCAAAATAGTAAGTGTATTATTTTATTACTGATGTCCTTATTTTATCTAATAGCATCAATATAACAAACAAAGCATAGACCAATCAAATAGGGGCATGAGGTGCTAAAAAAGTGAGTTCATAAAACAATATATTTAGTCTTAATAAAATATTATAAAATAACATATATTGTGTGAAGTGTTTGATCTCTCTTTATTTGTTTTGGTGTTGATATTAACTATGTGCTACACCCCGTTTATAATCATTTCATGAGAAATGTTGGAAATATTCAAGACTAGCCAAGTTACTAAGAGGGGAGGGGTGAATCAGTAACTTCAAAACTTTTAACAAATTCAGATCTTAACCATATTCCAAATAACATTTAGATCAACAAGTCAACTACATGCATGAATAATTGAAAGAATAAAACATTCATAACACTTTGAACACACAGATTTGGTGACCCAGAAACCTTCCAAATAGAAAGTAAAACTGGGGTGGGGATGATACCCACAAAACTTCAATACTGCAGTATAAAGTTGGCTAGTTAAGGCTTACAATGATCACATCTGATGATCTTCCCTATTAGGAGCAATAAGGACTACTAGATCCACCTTGTTAGAGGATTTACAAACATACAATGAAGTATGCACTCGGTTAAGAGATTTTACAAAGACTGTTAAGTCTACCCGGTTAACGGATTTGGGGCTGATTCACCTGTTAGGATGAAACAGTAGATCTCTTACTTGCAATTATACTTGCTAATTGAGATTCCCTAATGTACTAATCACCTTCTGTGATAGATATGTCTCTAATGCTCCTTATACTGCTATACCCCTTTGTAATTCATTTATTTTTGCCTTCACATATACTTCTTATTTTTTTTACTTACTTACACACTTTGGATATGATACAAGACATTGTTTATATATCAATCCAAACAATTAAAAAATAATTACAAAGTCCGCTCTTAAACAAGCAAGCACAAATATTACTGAGTCAGCCCAAATATAGTGGCTCGGTTACTACAAACTAACTCGGTGACTTTCTGGTATTCGGCGTCCACTGTGTTACTCAGCATCGTCATGCTCTTGGTGGAGGTAGAGACTTAGTCCATACTAATCACTCAGTCATAGTTTCAAACTCGGTATATACTGGAGACTTGGTAGGTATAGTGGCACTTAGTAGAAATTGAATTCCCTATTTACCATGCTGGCACTCGGTAAACACTTCTCGGTAAACATTGTCCTGTCTGCTCGGTAAACACTTTCCTGTCAGCTCGGTAAACACTGTCCTGTCTACTCAGTAAACACTATTTGAATAAGTGTTGTCACTAATGACAACCATAACTTAATGCCAACAATCTCCCCCTTTTTCATTAGTGACAAAAACACTTATTGCCCAAAACTTATATACATAATCATGTTGATACTGATTTTTGATTTGGTTTTGATTTTTCAAAATTTATCTTGTCAATTTGCTATATATACATTTTATGACTCCCCCATACAGTATATATACAAATATCTTATTTCACCTCATACTCATATTTCCTATTTCTCTCATATACTTTCTCCCCCTTTCATATCTCACATATCTTATATAGTTTCTCCTCCTTTTTGACAATAATGCCAAAGGGGTATATACAAATATTTTACATAGAGATACCAAAATGTGAGAGAAAATTAGAATGTACCTTACTTATTAATGCTAGAGTTCTATCCCAATTCTCTTGTAGAATCTTGCACGTATAGAGTGCAACTTGGACTTCTGCAGAGGTTCAATCATATGATCTGCAATAGAAAACTGATTGTCATGGATCAATGTTTTTGACTGAGCAATGTGCTTCTACATTGTAGCCATGATAGGAAGGATCATATTTTGAATATCTAACAGCATTGTCCTGATCCTTGCATCTTCTCTCAATAACTCTGACTGCTTATCAGATAGGAGTCTAATTTTCATATGATATGCAGAGCTTGAACTAGGTTCAATTTGCAACTTTTGTGCACTAACCTTTAGATCCTCATCAATATTATTTAATTTTTCCTTAATCTCCTCTGAGAACTCAGTAACATTACATACCTTGACAAAAAGTGATGTTACCTTGGAATAGGAGGACTCAATGTTAGTCAAAACTAAATATAACTCTGCCTGATTGATAGCTATCTGCTGAGCAATGTGCTCAAGAACTTTATTATCAAACTTCTTCTCAGCCTTCTCAAGCAACTTATCTGATCCAGAAGAATCCTCATTGAACTTGTTAACTGCTTTTTCCAACTACAACAAAATGTGTTGAGAGGAATCAAACTCAACACCTATAGCCTCTGTCAAAATATTCTTGGCATCCTTAATGATCTTATATTTCTTATCTCTTTCCTCTTTTAGCTTTTTCTACTTTGCCTTCTTCTGGAAGAGTTTACCAACCATTTGCATTTGGTCTGCTGTGAGGTTTGCAAAGTCCAGTTGGGGAATCTCTATCTTTTCATCTAAATCTATGTCCTCTTCTATATTCTTACTCAAAAATTTTGTACTTGATTGAGTCTTTATACTTAATGCCTTTGTAGTAGAAATTATTGTAGACACAGTAGGACTTGTAGTGAAAACTGATAAACTTCCAACTGATGGAATAATAACTAGAATACTCAATGAACCTAAAAATGAAGTATTTGCAACTATAGAATCTGAAGTACTTATAGAGGAAAAACTTAAAACTAAAGAAGGTGTAGGAGACTGCAACTCGATGGAAGGAGGCTGAAGCTTGGTGGATGATATGGTAACCACTTCTATCATTGATACATTGAGTTGTGCTAGTGATGATTGGACATTTGATGTATCTAAGGGAGTTATCACAATCACACTTGAAGCTATCTTGGAGCTAGATGTAGCAATTTTTACTGGAGAGTGAGGAAGTGAGGCACTCACCTCTATAGCTATCCGAACTGGATCATCTTCCTCATCATTCTACTTGCCTTCCTTGGTAGCTTCTTCCTCTACTTCTTCTACCTCAACATTATCTAACTGAACTACTTCTTCTTCTTCATCATTGTCATCTTCAATATCTTTAATTACCATAGTTTTAGTACTCGGTTTGTGAAGATGATAGATGTTTTTCCAAGTAGATTCTGCACTTTTCACAACTGACTCTATATCTTTGATCAAAATCAAACAACTGTTGAATTTTAGTGTCATCTTATTCTCATTTTCTATCAATGCCTTATTAATTTCAGCATTTTTCAAACTTGGCATCAATTGTCTTAAGGTTTGAGCATATATGTCCTTGACAGTTTGCCTTGCATTGGACCATCTCAACTTCACTTAGTTTAATAAAACTCTTGGGATTTGAGAAGCGATGTCTTCAGGTGAGTATTTCCATTTTCCCATTTTCTTAATAATAGCATCTTCAATTTCCTATTGCTCTACCTCTGATCTTGTTTCATATTTGAGAGATTTGAAATTTGCAATTCCAGATCCTTCTCTCAAATTCTTAATCATTTCTTCTAATGAGGGAGGAGGATTTTTGAGTATAATATCATCACTGACTTTACCTGCCTTGCCCCTTAATCTTTTCCTTGTGAATACTGCAATGGATTGCTTGAGTTCCTTGGTGATAGTTACCTTTCCTTTCTTCTTTACAGGCACTTGTTCTTCTTTACTCTCATCCTTTTCTTCTTCTTCTTCTACAATATCCTCTCCTTTTCCTTTGGTTAACATTAGAGGTGTGCTAGATTGCATCTTGGCCATCCTCTTTCTGCCTTTGTTAACCGCCTGTGGGAGCTTTATGCTTAGCTCAATTCTTACCTTAGCTTCCTCATATGTTCCAAAGTATGGAACCTTTGGATCAACAGGTTGATTTATTAGGGCATCAATTATATCCTTTGTCTCATCAATATTTACCTCATAAGGAAGAGGTTTCACCCATACAATCCTAGGCCTTACTGCCTGAATATATACTCTATCACAATCAACCATGAAACAAACATCATCTTTATAATCTTCCACCAACTTTAGTGGAATCTAGAATCTGTTATTCATCTTCTCCTTAAAAGATTCAAAATAGTTATCCATTATGCTTGCAAAATTCTCACCCATTTTTGTAATGTACTCATTTATCTGATAAAGAACAGGCACATCCTTTCTCCATACTATCGTGCCCTTAGATGGGAAAAACTTTTGAACATAGAAAAATAAACAAACCAATAGTGAGCCAAACTTACATGGATTGTTCTTTGATGTTTGGATGCTTTCCATATTCTTGTTGAACTGATTCAATAACAAATCTACTAGGGCATAAGACAGATTGTTCTTCACAATTTTGTAAGCTAGGTCAGCTGCTTCACATGAAACACTATTCTGCCAACTTGAACTATATATCTTGTGAGCCATCATATATGTGCCAAACTTTAGTTCTGCATTAGTAATACTACTTATTTTCATACCTCTACCATCCCACTCAGCTAGGGTTTTCTTTTCTAGCTCTACCCAACCTAGGGTTTTAGTAGATTTAGCCTTGTCAAGCATGGGAAGACCAGTGATTTGGTGAATCATCTTCTTGGTTATCTTTACTAGTTTGTCTAGCCAAATTTTACCTTCATCCACTCAGCTTAGAATGTATTTGATCCATTTTACCTGGAAACTCCGAGGAAAGTGGGTGATTTGAACTAAACACTTATCTTCCAAATGTTTATGTTCCGGTTTGAGAACACCATCAACACACAGTTCATCACAAATAACATCTATCTCTAGGGTTCCAAGCTATTGAATTGTACACTTAAAATGACTATGATTGTTGTTTAGAAGAAGTACCTTAGGAGGAATCTATGATTGAGCTCCACTCGGGTCTAGGGCTTCTGCAATCACTGACATGAGTTTGAAATCTGGCACTTCCCATTTTCCATGAGCTAACATTTTCAAACCTTTCTTTGTTTTAGTACTGGATGATGCCATGGTAGCTCGATAGAAAAAGAAATTCTCTGAAAAATTTTGCTGCAAATTTTCTTTGAATCAGTTGATTACTCTAAGAAATCTCTCTGCTGATATTCACGGTGAAGAATGAACTGGATTTCATGCTTTTTGTAAAATTTTGTCATTAATGCTCAGTAGGAATTAGGGTACAGACTGTCATCCATTATGCATTAATTTCTTGCAACTCGGTGAATGTACGAATTCATATTGCTCTGACCTTACTCGGTAACCACATGAAATTAGGTTACTTTCAACCTTGCTCGATTGTAACTGATACCGACCTTCCTGTGATCCTACTATATCTTGCATACTAATTTGGATCTTTCTTTCTTTCAATTTAGGAACTATTTGGAATTTGTCTATGGAGATACAGTTCCAGTGCTTCCTTGAAGACTTAGTTGGAATTGATAGATCCACCCTCTTCATGAGTGACTTCATTACTAGGATTGGTTTTCTTGGTAGATTTAGGAATCCATTGTTGTCTTATCTGCTTCTTGATGCTATCTTCTTTTTCTTTCTTTTCATCTTCAACTTTGCCTAAATTCATGCAATTTTTAGCTATGTGACCAAGCTTCGTGCATTTATAACATCTTATGGTAGTTTCCCTTTTTCTCAAGTGATGCCTTACACAATTTTTGCCAATGTGTCCATATTCACCACAGTAATGACATTTACACCAAGTGTTGTAATCCCAACCAAATATTGCTTTTACAATTTGTTCTGCTGGATTGGGTGTTTTAGATCTACATTCTGATGCCTTGTGACCTTGTTAATTACATATGTGACATTTGCCTTTAAATCTCAATTTTTCCTTGCATTCATTTGCTTTATGACCATGCTGATTGCAATTGTAGCACTTTCCATTAAATTTTTCTTTTCCATTACTCCAACATTTGTTTGAAGTATGACCAATTTTTCCACAGTGATTACAAGTAGGTTTCTGATTCTTTTGAGTACCTTGTTTGGAGGATTCACCTTCTTCTTTGTATCCAAGTCTTGCTTTTCCTTTTTGCCAATGAAGGTTTTGTTCATATAGCTGATTCATATCTTCCTGAGATTTCAACATTCTCTCATTGATTTGCCTTTCACTGTTAAGGTCATTCACCAATCTTAAACTAATTTTCTTTTCAGATCTTAGCTCCTCTCTTATATTTTCATTTTCTTCATTTGCATTGGAGATCTGATCAATACGGTTTTCTAGCTAAAGAGTTTGATTCTGGATTTAATTGTTCTTTCCATCTATTTCATCTTTCATCTTGTTTCTTTGTTCCAAGATTTCACAAAATCTTGTTGACTGAATTTCCTGTTCTCTTTTCAATTTTCTTACTTCTTCTTGCAGAGATCGATTCTTTTCTAGAAGTTCTTTGATTGCATTGCTTGCTTCATCTGAGTTGCTTGAAGGGAAAAAGTCTTCAATCTTTTCTTCAACATATTGATGATCATTCATTTGATTTGCAAGTTCCTTCCTTCTTTTTAGGGATTGGGAAAGATGCTCCTTTGCTTTCTTAAGTTGAGCTATGGCCATTTCCAGATCTAGCTTTTCATTTTCAATTTCTTTGTTGAGTTTGAATATCTCCATTGTCCTGGATCTTTACTCAAGCTATCAAACTTTATCCTAAGAACCACAGAGCTCTAATACCAATTGTTGGAAATATTCACGACTAGCCAAGTTACTAAGAGGGGAGGGGTGAATCAGTAACTTCAAAACTTTTAACAAATTCAGATCTTAACCATATTCCAAATAACATTTAGATCAACAAGTCAACTACATGCATGAATAATTGAAAGAATAAAAAATTCATAACACTTTGAACACACAGATTTGGTGACCCAGAAACCTTCCAAATAGAAAGTAAAACTGGGGTGGGGATGATACCCACAAAACTTCAATACTGCAGTATAAAGTTGGCCGGTTAAGGCTTACAATGATTACTTCTGATGATCTTCCTTGTTAGGAGCAATAAGGACTACTAGGTCCACCTTGTTAGAGGATTTACAAGCATACAATGAAGTATGCACTCGGTTAAGAGATTTTACAAAGACTATTAAGTCTACCTAGCTAAAGGATTTGGGGCTGATTCACCTATTAGGATGAAATAGTAGATCTCTTACTTGCAACTGTACTTGCTGATTGAGATTCTCTAATGTATTGATCACTTTATGTGATAGATATGTCTCTGCTGCTCCTTATACTACTATAGCCCTTTGTAATTTTCTTATTTCTACCTTCACATATACTTATTTTTTTTACTTACACAGTTTGGATATGATACAAGACATTTTTTATATATCAATCCAAACAATTACAAAATGATTACAAAGTCGGCTCTTAAACAAGAAAACACAAATATTACTGAGTCAGCCCAAATATAGTGACTCAGTTACTGCAAACTAACTTGGTGACTTTCTGATACTCGGTGTCTACTCTATTACTCGACATCATCATGCTCTTGGTAGAGGTGGAGACTGGGTCCATACTAATCACTCAGTCTTAGTTTCAAACTCAGTATATACTGGAGACTCGGTAGGTATAGTGTCACTTGGTAGAAACTAAATTCCCTGTTTACCATGCTGGCACTCGGTAAACACTGCTTAGTAAACATTGTCTTGTCTGCTCAGTAAACACTGTCCTGTTTGCTCGGTAAACACTATCCTATCTACTCGATAAGCACTGTTCGAATAAGTGTTGTCACTAATGACAAACATAACTTAATGCCAATAGAGAAAATATCTTGATGGCTCATAGGCTGCAAGCTAGGGCATCTTACATTATTCATGAGCTCATTGTTTAATACTGGCATTGTTTACATCTTTTCATTTGGAATGTTTGTTGACCCGCGAGCTTTGAGAGCTAGGGCATCATTTCTATTACCTTCAAGGCATTATGTGAAGTGTTTGATCTCTCCTTTTTTGTTTTGTTGTTGATATTCACTCTGTGGTACTCCCCATTTATGATCATTTCATGAGGAAATGTCTTGATGGCTGCAAGCTAGGGCATCATGCATTGTTTATGAGCTCACTGTTTGAGCACCTCATGTCCCTATTTGATTAGCTAGTAATCAAAGGAGGAATTATGAAATATAGTTGTAGGTAGTTATCTCTTCTATAATGATGGAGGAGTGAAAGTTAATCATCAATGAGGTTTTTTCTATTAGATCATACATTAACACAATTACTATTTTGAATTTGAGCTCGGGCATCATGCAATGTTATTGTTGTCATTGCATGCCTGCTAATGTTGTGAACCATATATTGTTTTATACACTATTTATTTCATTGAGATTGTGAGCTTGGTTTTTTTCTCAGAAGTGTATGTCTTGACTATAAACATGCATAATTATAGATGAGGATCAGTAATAACATGTCATTCATTTCTTAGATATTTTTTATCTAACTCCCATCTCTCTTTTCTTTGCAGGTTCTGGATCACACAAGGGCACACTAGATTCATACCTAGGTCAATAATTCATCACTTCAGGAAATGTCTGGCACCCATGTTATTTATGTTCATCCTCTTATGTATGTCTTTACTCTTGCATTTTCTTCTAAAATTTATTTTCCTTGTATAGTATATACAAGTTATTTTTCATATATATAAATGTAATCTTTAGATGCAAAAATTTCTTTTTCTTTACATGTATCTTTGCATGAAATGAACACAAATTAAACAAGATCATCTAATAATGCAAACTAGGGTACTATAGTCACTCATCTAGTAATTAGTTCCCCAAACCATTACTAAGGATTGAACATAAGTCTAAGTCCTGAAATCTATTGTTCTATATGTATAAAACAATATATGGTGCACAACAATAGAAAACATGCAATTATAGTAATAACATTGCATGATGCCCAATCTCAAATTCAAAATAGTTAGTGTATTAATGTATGATCTAATAGTAGAAACCTCATTGATCATTACCTTTCACTCCTCCATCCTTATAGAAGAGATAACTACCTAAAAATAGGGCATCATGCATTGTTTATGAGCTCACTATTTGAGCACCTCATGTCCCTATTTGATTGGCCAATGCTGAAATAGTGAGCTCATAAATTGCGACACCCATTTGGTTATAAACAAAAAAGAAAAAGAAAAAGAAAGTGTCATTTGTAATTTGTGAATTGGAAGAGCTTCCATGAAGATGACATTGCACTTTTGTGTGGCATGAAGAGGGCATTCAATTTTGGTGTGCATGAAGAGGCTAAGACCATATGGGAAGAGAGCACTGGCACTTGAGGTAGGAGTTTGAGCTTGCTCTATTTGATCATAAATGGGGAGTACCACATAGTGAATATCAACAAAAAAACAAATAAAGAGATATCAAACACTTCACATAATATATCTTTCTTTATAAAATTTTATTAAGACTAAATATATTCTTTTATGAGCTTACTGTTTAAGCACCTCATGTCCCTATTTGATTATTTAGTGCTATGTCTATTATATTGATGATATTAGATCAAATAGGGACATCATTAATAAAATAATAAACTATGTAGTGCTCCCTATTTATGATCATTTCATGAGGAAGTGTTTTGGTGGCTCGCAGGCTACTACAAACTAGGGCATCGTACATTGTTAATGAGCTCACTATTTAATATTGGCATTTTTTACATCTTTTCATTTGCAATTCTTGATGATCTACGAGCTTTGAGAGCTAGGGAATCATTTCTATTACCTTCAAGGCATTGTGTGAAGTGTTTGATCTCTCTTTTTTTTGGGGGTGTTGATATTCACTATGTGGTACTCCCCGTTTATGATCATTTCATGAGGAAATGTCTTGAAGGCTCACAGGCTACAAGCTAGGGCACCATACATTGCTCATCAGCTCACTATTTAATACTAGCATTGTTCATAAGCTCATTGTTTAATATCTAGCTAGGCAATGTAAATGGTACTAGGCCAACCCAATTAGACCAACAAAATGTGTCATGTTTATCTTTGTCAAATATACGTGTTCACCATTTTGTTCTGGTTCTCCACACAAATATTGCATGAAAGTAATTTTAAACAATGATTCAAAGAAAAAATAAACAACTACAATAGATCAAACCCCAAAAGAATATAGTCAACTACAATAGCTTATAGTCTCAATGAAATAAATAGTATATAAAACAATATATGGTGCACAATAGAAACAAGCATGCAATAACAACAATAACATTGCATGATGCCTGAGCTTAAATTCAAATTAGTAAATGTATTAATGTATGATCCAATAGAGGCAACCTCATTGATCATTACCATTCACTCCATCATTATAGAAGAGATAAATACCTACAACTAGGGCATCATGCATTTTTTATGAGCTCATTGTTTGAGCACCTCATGTCCCTATTTGATTAGCCAGTACTCAAACAGTGAGCTCATAAATAATGCATGATGCCCTAGCTTGCAGCCCGCAAGCCATCAAGATATTTTCTCATGAAATGATCATAAACGAGGAGTACTACATAGTGAATATCAACAACAAAACAAATAAAGAGAGATAAAACACTTCAGACAATATATCTTGCTTTATAAGATTTTATTAACACTAAATATATTGTTTTATGGGCTCACTATTTGAGCACCTCATGTCCCTATTTGATTGGTTGGTACTCTATTTGTTATATTGATGCTATTAGATCAAATGGGGACATCGATAATAAAATAATAAACTATGTGATACTCCCCATTTATGATCATTTCACGAGGAAATGTCTTGGTGGCTCACGGGTTGCTACAAGCTAGGGCATCATGCATTGTTCATGAGCTCATTGTTTAAAACTGACATTGTTTACATCTTTTCATTTGGAATGATTGATGACCTCTGAGCTTTGAGAGATAGGGTATTGTTTCTATTACCTTCAAGGCAATGTGTGAAGTGTTTGATCTCTCTTTATTTGTTTTGGTGTCTATATCCACTATGTGGTACTCCTTATCTATGATCATTTCATGAGAAAATGTCTTGATGTCTCGCAGGCTGCAAGCTAGGGCATCATACATTGTTCATCATCTCACTATGTAATACTGGTATTGTTCATGAGCTTACTATTTAATATCTGGCTAGGCCATGTAAATGGTACCAGGCAAACCCAATCAGCCCAATAAAATGTTTCATGCTTATCTTTGTCAAATACACTTGTTCACCATTCTATTCTTGTTCTTCACATAAATATTGCATCAAAAGTAATTGTAAATAATGATTCAATGAAAAAAGAAATAACTACAATAGATTAGACCCCAAAAGAATATAGTCAACTACAATAGCTCACAGTCTCAATGAAATAAACAATGTATAAAACAATATATGGTGCACAATAGTAGAAAGCATGCAATGAAAGCAATACATTACATGATGCCCAAGCTCAAATTCAAAATAGTAAGTGTATTAATGTATGATCTAATAGTAGCCACCTCATTGATCATTACCTTTCACTCCTCTATCATTATAGAAGAGATAACTAGCTATAACTAGGGCATCATCCATTGTTTATGAGCTCATTGTTTGCACACCTCATGTCCCTATTTGATTGGTTAGTGCTCAAATAATGAGCTCATAAATAATGCATGATGCCCTAGCTTGCAGCCCATAAGCCATCAAGACTTTTCCTCATGAAATGATCATAAACGGGGAGTACCACATAGTGAATATCAACAACAAAACAAATAAAGAGAGATCAAACACTTCACACAATATATGTTGTTTTATAAGATTTTATTAAGACTAAATATATTATTTTATGAGATCATTGTTTGAGCACCTCATGTTCCTATTTGATTGGTCACTACTCTACTTGTTATATTGATGCTATTAGATCAAATAGGGACATCAGTAATAAAATAATGCACTTACTATTTTGAATTTGAGCTCATAAAGATTAAGATATCCTACTATTTTGAATTTCTATGTGGTTTGAGCCAATGAAATTTTTATCATCATGATGAAGTAATGATGCATTAAATGTCTTACTTATGTCCCTATTCAGTTTTAATTTTATAGTGAATTCATCATTTATAATTCAGTTGTAGCAGCTCAATGTGTTTGAACTCAAGAATACCCCTTACTTGGTTTCCTACAAATCTTTTGGCAAAATCTATCAGAAAATGAGAAGCTATGCGAAGGTGACATGAAGCTAATGAAAGGAGGCATCTCCAATTTATTTTGTAGATATACACATTCAGGATCATATCAGATAATACAAGGGAATTTGACCAAAATAGGGAGACAATCACCAGATTGTTGTCTAACTTTCAAAGAGAAGGTGATGACAAATGTTATTGTCCATGCAAGCGTTGTAACAGCTTAAAGACAAGAAGAATCAAAGTCAAAATAGAAAAGAGACATTATAGGGAGAATGGTCACGTGGAAGGGGGATTTGATTATAATCCAATGGTAAGTTGTTTGTTATGTTGTTTTCACAATTAATATACATATGAACCATTGAAGGAGGTATGATTATTATTATTTTTATATAGGTCAATCTCCCCATTGTGAATATAGAGGATGATCCCATGGAAGATGATGATCATGCACCAAAAAACACATTTGAAGATAATGGTATGAATGCATTAATCATTGACACATTTGGTACTAGTGTTGGTAGTGCTACTATTGCTATTGATGATGATGATTATGATGAGGATGACATTGATGACATCCATGATATACCTCTACTTGACAAGGCAGACATGGCCCTTTATGAAGGTTCCCAATCTACTCTTCTCTCTACTATATTGTTGTTGGTAAATTTGAAGGTTATGAATTATTTATCCAACATAGCAATGTCAGGTATGCTAAGGTTTGTCATATATGTCATTATAGTCTATAAAAGGTGAAACATGTACCATTAAGATTGTTTATAGTAATGACTTATATTATTTTTTGCAGATTGATAGGTGACTTTTTGTTACCACCATCAAATGTTCTCCCTCACTCGTATCGAGAATTATGTGCCACTATAAAACATATTGGGATCAAGTATTAAACAATAGATACTTGTCTTGAAAATCATATTATTTATTATAAAGAACATGAAAATGCAATAGAATGCCCTGAATGCCATATGAGCAGATATTGAGATGATCAAGTGACAAAAAAGGTGCCTCACAAGGTTCTCCATCACATTCCCATTATTCCACGTCTGAAATGATTATTCAGGTGCAATAGCTTGGCACAATTTATGGATTACCATGCACGTGGCAGGAGTCAAGATGACATCATTCATATGTCTGTGGATGGCTCTTCATTTATTAATATACAGGAAAAGTGGAAACACTTTAAAGAGGAACCTCGAAATATCAAGCTTTCTCTGGCAGCCGATGGTGTCAATCTGCATGGAGAGATGAGCTCCATTTGCCCAGTGTGGCCTATTTTTGTTATAAACAACCTTCCTCCATGGATGTCAATAAAGAGGGAGAACATTATGTTGGCAATGATTGTTCTAGGTATCTTATTATTTTATAGTTATCTACATGTAATTATAAGTCTTGGAGTGAAATTAATACAATAATTATCTGATGTTATTGTTAATTCAACTAGGTAAGTACCAAGTGAAAGATATGAATGTATATATTTCACATCTTCTTGATGAGTTGTTGGTGTTATGGAATGGTTTCACTATGTATGACATCTCCCAACCAATTGGACAAAGAAAATTTCAATTCCATGCAATGCTCGTGTGAAAAATTCATGATTCTCCAGGGTTGACACATTTTTGTGGTATGTTATGGTGAATTCTAGTTGTACGTGATAATTCAAATTCTAAAAATATACATATTTAATCCAATTTTATCATAATCTTGTAGGTCTTCAAACAAAGAAAAAAATTTCATGTCCAATGTGTGGTCCAAAGATGAAATATCATCATTCCAAAAGTTTAAGAAAATAGGTTTTTGATGAGTATAGGTAGTTCCTCCCCAGAAATCATAAGTATCAAAGTGCAGAAAGTCATATTTTCAATGGGAAAGAAGAGACTACATCAAAGCCCCGAACAATGACACCTCACCTATGGTAGTTTGAATATAATAGAATTCAAGGTAATATCGTTCCATGTAATGGTTGATGTTTGAAAATTATATATTTTGATTCTATTTTGTTGGCTAATTATGTAGTTGATGATCTTTAAGGCATCACCGAACAGCTTCCAGTGGGACTAAAATGTTATCCCATAGAATTTAGTAGGCTGCCCTACTATGAGTATCTACAAATTGTACATTTGTTTGATACTATACATATTGGAAGGAATGTAATAGAGACACTATGGAAAATATTGGATGGAAGGCGTGACAAAGAAAAACTTAGAAAAATTTGTAGTGACATTCATGATTCCAATCATGCAATGAAAAATATCATTGAATCAAATAGCTATTAGAAAGTAAAGATCCCCAAGATAATTGAGAGGGGGGGGGGGTGAATCAGTTATCTGATAATTTATCCATTCAAATTCTTTAAATAATATAATCAATGTACTGATCAACCATAGAAAGATAATCATACACAATTGCACAATAACACAAGATATGTTGACTAGGGAACCTCTTGAAAAGAGTAAACCCCAATGGGAATGATGCCCACAAAAATGATGCACTAATATGAAATTTCCTTGTTAGAGGATGGACCCTGTTAGGAGTCTTATGAAATACATTCAGTAGATATAAATCCCTATTAAAAGATTCTAACCCGGTTAAGAGTTTATGAAAGACAGAAGGACTCACTGCCCAAATAGCTTCAAGGCAAGATCTCTGAACCCACTATCCAAAAGATCTTAGAATTATCCAATAGAATAATATGAAATATATTACCTCCTTCACACTATGCCAAAAGTGCACTCTCTGCTACACAAGATCACAATTCTAGATCTCTGTACTCACAAGTCTTCCTTCATCACTGAATTAGCTCTTTTCTTCACTTCATGCATATATTCACATCACAATCTTCACAGTACACATTAAAACAAGTAAAAAATTCCTTCTTATATACCAAACTCAAATAATTATAAATGATTCGGTCCTCAATTACAAAATAATAAATTTTACACGCTACACACAGAATTCACATAAAACTGTTGGCTTCCAGATACTATAGCTTTCTCCAAACATATCCTCAAAGTTTTCACTATGAACCACATCATCATTAATGAGTCTCCAACATCCCTTTAACTGCATAAAATCAGATTCCATCCCAGCTAAGAGATATCCTCTGATTTCTGAAAATTGCTACACAGAAACACTGTCTAAACACGCTTTTACCAAAATGCTCATAACTCTCACAAATGAATGAATTTATTTTTGTGCTATTAACCATAGGTTAATAACACACCAAAGAACATACCATTAACTATGCAAAAACTAATCTACAATAAAACATGTGTGCAAAACAAAACTGTGCCTACTTTCCTGCTAATATCCAGAATATCACTGTGTTGACATCAATGACAAACCAAGTCATGAATGCAACAACAATTGCTACAGAATGACTGCTAGAACACTTTGCATTCATTCATAACAATCTCCCCCATTGGCATTGATGGCAACATAGATGAAAAACATCCAATGTTCCAAAAATCCAATACTGTAACATCACTGCAAAATATCAAATCAAATCTTGCTTCATTTTCCTATTCAGCTCTCTCATACAATTCATAATGTTTTTCATGTATATCTCTCCCCCATTGACATCAATGATAGAAATTCTATCACTAAGTCAATAAAAACTTAATGTCAAAAGACACTTTTCAAAAAAATACAATAACAAGAGTCCTCATGACTCAGCTCATAAACTCCCCCATAGAGGAAGTTCCAACATCCAATCTAGAAGAAAGATAGGGCTCATATACCACTGGACGGATGCAATCATCTACATCAATTCTCAAAAATAATTTGGGGCATAACCCCAAGCATACCTCTTAGATACATAAATGTATCCTTAGGTAAAGGCTTTGTAAATATATCTGCTATCTGCTCCTTTGTACTTATGTACTCCAATCTTACTTCTTTTTCTACAACTTTCTCTCTTACAACATGATACTTGATCTCAATATGTTTAGTCTTAGAATGTAAAATAGGATTTTTTGACATACTCACTGTACTAGTGTTATCACAATGTATAACAACAGGCTCATCAAACTTTATTCCAATATCTTTCAACATTTGCTTCATCCAAATAATCTGATTACAATTATTTGCTGTTACAACATTTTTTTTTTCTACTGTGCTTTGTGAAGTACAATTCTACTTCTTACTTAGCCAAGAGACCAATTTTCCTCCAAGAAAAAAGTCTCCACCACTAGTGCTTTTCTTGTCATCAATGTTACCTCCCCAATCAGCATTAGTATAGGCACATAAAGTAAAATCATCAGAATTCTCATATCATAATCCATAATCCATTGTTCCTTTCAGATATCTCAGTATCCTCTTTACTGCTGCATAATGTGATTATCTAGGTTTTTCTTGAAATCTTGCTACAATCCCCACTAAATGTGCTATATCAGGTCTTGTATGTGTCAAGTACTGCAATCCTCCAATCATAGATCTATACTTTTTCTGCTCAACTACTGGTGTCTCATCTTTGCTAGATAACTTATGTCCAATTACCATAGGTGTTCGAACAAGTTTAGAATATTCCATTCCAAATCTTTTCAATAAGTCATTTAAATACTTAGTGTGACTTACAAATATACCTTCCTTGCTTTGTGTTATCTGTAATCCAAGAAAATATTTCATTTCTTCAATCATGCTCATCTCAAATTTAATCTTCATTTCATCTGCAAATTTGTCACTAGCTTCATCTTCTCCTCCAAAGATAATATCATCAACAAATATAAATATAACCAAAAAACCATTTTCAATTTCTTTTGTGTATAAGTTACTATCTGTTGTTCCTTTTATAAATCCCAATTTCAATAAATACTTATCCAATCTTGCATACCAGGTTCTAGGTGCTTGTTTTAATCCATATAAAGCTTTTTTTAGCTTGCATACCATATCTCCTTCTTTTGTCAAAGGAAAACCTTCAAGCTACTCAATGTAGACTTCTTCTTCCGATTTACCATTCAAAAATGCTAACTTCACATCCATCTAATACACTTTGAATTTCTTGTAAGTTGCATATGCTAGAAACATTCTCACTACTTCAAGTCTAGCCACAGGTGCAAAAGTTTCTTCATAGTCAATTCCTTCTTGTTGTGAATATCCTTTACATACCAATCTTTCTTTGTTTCTTATCACTTCTCCTTGTTCATTCATCTTTTTTCTGAATACCCACTTTGTTCCAATCACATTCTTGTTTTTAGGTCTAGGGACAACTTCCCATGTCTTGTTTCTTTCAATCTGCTCTAGTTCTTCTTTCATAGCATTAATCCAATGTTCATCTTCACAAGCTTCATTAGTAGTCTTAGGTTCAATTTGAGAAATCAAACATAAATGTACCTTATTTCGAGTCAAAACTCCTATATCTAAACTTCCAATGACTTGCTCAATAGGGTGATGTCTTGAAGTATACCTGTTAGGTGTCATAGTTACTGATCTTGTTCTGACTGTAGATTCTTCTCTGCTTTCTTCTCTTTTTTCTTCTCTATTTTCTTCAATATGACTTTCATTTAGCAAATCATTGTTAGTTTCAAAAAATAATTCTACATTTTCAATGTTAGGCTGAGGTTGTGCTTCTCCATCAGATTCATAATCAAGCATTCTTTTCTGAATTTTAAACTTCTCATCAACTTTTACATTTGCACTTTCAACAATAGTCTTAGTTCTTTTGTTATAACATCTATATGCTTTTATTTTTAAAGAATATCCAAGAAATATTCCTTCATCACTTCTAGGATCAAACTTTCCTATATCATCATCTCTCTTTATATAACATTTACTTCCAAAAATTCTAAAATACTTAACCGAGGGTATATGTCCAAACTATAATTCATAAGGTGTCTTGTTTGTATCTGCTCTAATTTGTACTTTGTTCATAGTGTATACTACTGTGTTCACTACTTCTCTCCAAAAAGTCTTAGCCAAATCATTTTCAAACAACATAGCTCTTGTTGCTTCAGTTATTGACCTGTTCCTTCTTTCTGCAATACCATTTTGTTCTAGTGTTCTAGGGGCTGAAATTTGTCTCTTAATACCATTCATTTCACAAAAGGTGTTAAACTCTCTAGATGTAAATTCACCACCTCTATCAGATCTTAGACACTTAATCTTCATTCCGGATTCATTCTCAATTTTTCTTTTCATGATCTTAAACTTATCAAATGCTTCAGATTTTTCTTTCAAAAATGTAATCCACATCATTCTTGTAAAATCATCAACAAGAATCATAAAATACTTTTCACCATAGAATCCTCTAGTCCTAGTAGGACCACTCAAGTCTGTATGAACAATCTCCAGCTTCTCTGTCGATGTGAACTTCTTGTTGGGAAATGAACTCCTTTTCTACTTTTCCATCATACATTCTTTGCAAATCATGTTAGTAGGTTTCATAATTCTAGGTAAATCTCTTACCGCTAGTGTAGTGCTCACCTTGACAATATTATCAAATTTTATATGACAAAACCTTTTTATGCCATAACCAACTGTCATCAATCCTAGTTATCAAACATGTCATCTTAGTAGGATTCAACTGAAATACATTACCTCTGGTTCTAGATCCTTTTCCAGTCAGATTTCCATCTTTATCTTTTATCACACAAGTTTTCTCAGAAAACCAAACTTGATAACCCTTATCAGCCAATTGTCCAATGCTTAGTAGATTATGTCTTAGTCCATCAACAAAGTAAACATCATTAGTGTTAGTCTTTCCATCAAGAGTAATAGATCCTATACCCTTAATCAAACAAGGTGCATTGTTACCAACCCTAACAATTCCTCCATCATAATTATCTAACTTAACAAACTTTCTTTTATCTCCAGTCATATGATGTGAACAACCACTGTCTATAATCCAATTAGATTTCTTTTCAACTTGTGAAACTAATTCTTTTTCTTCCCTTTTATCAGATTCAAAATTTTCTTCTTTAATTGCTACAAATCCTATTTCCTAGAAGTTGTCATTATCACTGTCACTTAAATGTTTTTCAATTCCTACTTCAAGATCTTCATCATTTTCATAATAACATTATTTAGATCTCCTAGGTTTAAAGTTGCTTCTATAATTCTTAACTCTTTTAGGACATTTAGATGAAAAATGACCATATTCTTGACAAGTCCAACATTTAAAGATTTTCTTACCATCTGGTTCTCTTTTCACAAGTAATGCAATACATTCTTCAATCTTCTTATCTTCCTCAGATCTTCTACTACTGGCATAATCTCCATTCACACTAGTACTTCTTGTAGGTCTAATGTTAAGAGCACTAAATGTAGTTTCCATTCTAGGTAGCTCTCCTGATAATCTCAAGTTCATCTCTATTGTTTCTAATCTTCCAAGAAGAGACTCTCTTGAAAAGTTCAATGTACAAGGTATCACTTGTTTAATCATCTACGTTGTCTTCTTGAATACTAGTGTCAAAGTTCTCAGAATTTTCCATATCACTTCATTCTCTATCTTATCACCTCCACAAGACTTTATTCCTATTACAATCTCAGACATCCTACCAATATAGCTTCTAATAGATTCATCTTCCATCATTCCGATATCTTCAAATGCACAAATCCAATTATGTAATCTAGCCTTTTTTGCGTGTTCATCACCTTCAAAAGTAGAATGTAAAGCTTTCCAAATTGCATGAGATGTTTTCAAACATCTTACCTAACTATATTCATTCTCCGGTAGTGCTGACAAAAGTGCTTCTCTTGCAAGTATGTTACACATGAATAAATCTAGTTCATCTTTAGTTCCTGCCTCTAGATTGTCTTCCTCAATGATAGTCTTCTCATTCTTTGTAAACAACCAATAACTTGGTCCTAAACACAATAGATGTGTCTTCATCTTTTCTTTCCATCTGTCAAAATTTACTCCATCAAACTTAGGGCTTTCTTTTCTGAAATTCACCATGGATCTCCTTAAGTTGTTAAACTTTTCTTTCAAGGACCTTCTGCTCTGATACCAATTGTTAGAAAGTAAAGATCCCCAAGATAACTGAGAGGGGGGGGAGGGGGGGGGGGGGGTGAATCAGTTATCTGATAATTTATCCATTCAAATTCTTTAAACAATATAATCAATGTACTGATCAACCATAGAAAGATAATCATACATAATTGCACAATAACACAAGATATGTTGGCTAGGGAACCTCTTGAAAAGAGTAAACCCCGGTGGGAATGATGCCCAAAAAATGATGCACTAATATGAAAGTTCCTTGTTAGAGGATGGACCCTATTAGGAGTCTTATGAAATACATTCAGTACATATAAATCCCTATTAAGAGATTTTGAATCCCTATTAAAAGATTCTAACCCGGTTAAGAGTTTATGGAAGACAGAAGGACCCACTACCCAAATAGCTTCAAGGCAAGATCTCTGAACCCACTGTCCAAAAGATCATAGAATTATTCAATAGAATAATATGAAATATACTACCTCCTTCACACTGTGCCAAAACTGCACTCTCTACTACACAAGATCACAATTCCAGATCTCTATACTCACAAGTCTTGCTTCATCACTGAATTAGCTCTTTTCTTCACTTCATGCATATATTTGCATCACAATCTTCATAGTACACATTAAAAAAAGGAAAAAATTCCTTCTTATATACCAAACTTAAATAATTACAAATGAGTCGGTCCTCAATTACAAAATAATAAATTCTACACGCTACACAGAATTCACATAAAACTATCGGATTCCAGATACTGTAGCTTTCTCCAAACATATCCTCAAAGTTTTCACTATGAACCATGTCATCATTAATGAGTCTCCACTATCCCTTTAACTACATAAAATTAGATTCCATCCCAGCTAAGAGATATCCTCTAATTTCTAAAAACCACTACATAGAAACACTGTCTAAACATTGCTTTTACCAAAATGCTCATAACTCTCACAAATGAATGAATTTCTTTTTGCACTATTAACCATAGGTTAATAACACACCAAAGAACATACCATCAACTATGCAAAAGCCAATCTACAATAAAACATGTGTGTAGAACAAAATTGTACCTGCTTTCCTGCTAATATCCAAAATATCACTATGTTGACATCAATGACAAACCAAGTCATGAATGCAACAACAACTGCTACAGAATGACTGCCAAAAAACTTTACATTCATTCCTAACAATAGCAATGGATACCAAATTAATGCAAGTTCTCTTCTTTGGTTATTAACAGAGCAACAAACTAAAGCCATAAAAGAAGTGATCCAAAAAATTCAATTTCCTACAAGATTTGTTGCGGATATAAGCAATCTCATATCAAAGAAAAATGATTTTGGATCAGGGATGAAAACACATGATTGACATACCTTCATCAAGGTAAGTCATATTCTTTTGTATTTACAATATATTTGTGTAATTGAATTCAATTTTCATCGTATGAAATGATCAGTTGACAATTATTGTAGTATTGTCTACCCCTATCTCTCTCATAGAACTTTGACAATAATATCAAACCAGTGATATATGATCTTGGAAAATATATGAGGCAAGCAGTGATATTTGCTCAATATATCAAACAATAATATCAAATAAGTAATATATTATAAAGTCTCATATTTGTATATTTATGCCTTGAATCCCTTGTAGGTGGTTATCATCTAAATAAATCCATAAAGAAGATATAAAATATTGGAAGAAAAGAATTTTTTGATTAATGTGTGAAATGCAAAAGTGTTTACCTCTAGTTTTTTCAATGCACAAGAACAATAGCTCATACACCGAGTTGATGAGATTGAATTGTGTGGACCTATACATGCTAGGTCAATGTGGATGGTTGAGAGACACTTGAAATTTTTGAAGGGTTTGGTACAACAAAGAGAACGTCTTGAGGGTTCTATGGTTGAGGGATATATGGTATACTAGATGATGGTGTATGTTACTCAATATCTTCCTAATCTTGCAGTAGAGACCCATATAGATTGTATTTGGGATCTTGACTCAATTAAAAAAATTGAAGGGGAGTACATGGTGGGAAATGGTAGATTTAGGAAACTCAAAGGTAATAAATTATGATATGTTATTGTAGTAAATTAATTCTTAATCTTGAAAATAAATTTTTTGTAAGTCATCTATTTACTTTTGTACAACTTCTAAAGAGTGGGATGCAATACATTTGTTTATTGCAAACAATCAAGATTAGATGATGACATGGATTGAACGATGTCAACATGATGGTCATAGATTAACATGGGAATTTGCATCTTCATTGGTTATACAAGCTCATCGCAATGGGGATCTCAATGTTACACAAAAAGAAATAGATTTAGCATATGGTTTAAGAGATCACCAGGTACTTATAAATTTGTTAATTAATCAATTGTATGTTTTTCAACTCGCGATGCAATAATTTATACATGTTTGACATTATTGCAGGTGAAACACCACAAGGCTATTCTTTGCAATGGTTATAAATTTCACATCAAAAATTTGGATGACACAAAGAGAACTTGTGATTATAGGATAAGTGTAGTGTTCCAGGTGACTAATATTTCATCTAGAAATGATTTACATCCTTAAGAGTCACAAAATTGATACTATGGTATTTGGGTTGATATACTTGACCGTGACTTCAATTCCTTCAAATTAGTTCTCTTCATTGTGAAATGGTATAGACTACGACTCAATAAAAATGATCCTGATAGAACTGTTATTGAACATGACAATAGATTTCCAATGATTAATACAAGGTTGTTTGAGCCAGTTGGAGAAGAGCCCTGTGTTCTTCCAAGACAATGTAAGAAGATATTTTACTTAGATGTTTCACATAAACCAGGTTGGTAATTTTTTGCTAGACATGATCCAAGAGGAAGACCAATAAAGTATAATGCAATGGAAGAAGATATCGAGGAAGATGAAGAAGTGGAAGATGATGTAGAACCAGATCACAATCCAAAGCTAGTCAAAGAAGAATATGAAGAAGAAGATGATGATGATGATCTGATTGATGACAATGATGCTGCTACTGATGATGATGATGATGATGATGATGACGACAATGATGACGACAATAATAGTGGTGGTGATGATGTCATCAACAGCGATGATCTTGATGATGAGATGGATGAAGAAGAATATCAATGACATGAATGAAATGTACAATTATTCCAAATGTTTGGCATGTTCTAATGATTATTTTATATTTACTACTCTTATTCACCTTGTTTTATATGTCCTACTTATCTATCTTTGATCTTTTGTTAAGTGAAATTTCATTCTAAAAGAGTGTATTTAATCTCTATATGTTGAAACCTCACTAGTTAAGACTGTTCTCATTTGTATTGGGCATTACAAGAATTGAATCACTTGAAAGACACAAGTATTTAGACATGCACAAATTAGTGATGTGATTAAGAAAATTACCTTTCTTTACAATTGCATGGTTGTCTTTGGTTTGTCATTTTGTTTTGAGTGTCTAGTGATTTAAACCAAAGACTTCAACTTAGCCAAAAAATGTCCAAGTCTACATTAGTATGTTTCTTTTTATTTTAATTATAATTAGTATGAATGAACAAAATAATGAAAATGCAATATTTGTGATAATGCAATATTTGTGGTAATGCAATATTTGTCGAAATAGCATCGATGACCTCAATCAATGTGCCTATGTGTCAATGTGGTGTTGGCCCATGCATGTTGAAGATGTCACGCACAACAAGTAATCCTAGGCATCAATTTTGGGTTTGCCCAAATAGGAAAAAGTTCTAGATAAGTAATTATATTTTATGTTTAAAAATAATGTGACAACTAATCATTTTATGAAGAACTGATGTACATTTGGTATTGTTAGGGAAATATTGGATGCCAATACTTTCGGTGGGTTGATCAAAACACATTTACATCTACCCCATCTACATCTATACCTAATGTAGGAAATGAGTGCAACTTGTGCAAGGCTCGAGAGGTAGCTAGTGCCACCAAGATTGCTTCAATGGTGAAAGTAGAAATCATATTTTTGGGATGCCTTCTTTGTGTAGTTTGTGCACTACTTTTTTGGGACCATATGCATAAATGTGGTTAACAAAGGGCTATTGTAGATACTAATTTTTTTAAAAGAATTTCTAGTAGATACACATAAAGAATGTGCACATAAACATGACAAATGAGAAACATAAATGTAGATATCACAACAGTTGACAAATATAAATGTAGGCATCATAATCACAATTTTTTGGAGACACAACATAATTGAATAGTATACCCAGATGATGCAACACAACAATATATCACTCCTCTGGTTCCAAGTTTACACTGCAGGAACTAGATTTGCAAGAACACCATTCTGAATTGATAAATATATTTTTTTTTCTAAAAAAATGATTGTCATCGTAACTACGACAGCCTCACAACAATGACGGTTATCCATCACAAACATCTGACATCTAGATGTCACATTAACAACATCAATGTTGTAAAAAAACCATAAATGATGTATATCCGGTGTAAATGTCCAACGCATGTCTGTCGCATGTACAACATAGTCATTACAACAAACCATAAATGATGGATATCCATCATAAATTTCTAACGGCTATCTATTGCATTAATACCATTTCTGTCGGTGAACAAGTTACAAACAATGGCTACCTTTCAAAATTTTATGATGGGTCATTGTCCTTTTTATTTGTTGCATTAGATAGGCATCCCATTTTTGATGGCCACAAATAGGTCTGACAATAGAATCACTTCATTGGCACCCTCCTTTTGCAATGGTTTTGGTTGTCTTAATTCAAATGTCATGTGGTGTCGCTTAATTGATAGTATGCTGTCTAAATTTAGACATTCGATCATCGAAAAAAGTTCTCAAATGTACTAGTGGGAGAAATTGAGATCATTTGCTAATGTTTAACCTTTAAGTCTTGCTAAGAAGAGGTCAATGAATAAGATAAAAAAAAATTAATAATTTTGAATTTCTTGAACAAGACCAATTTCTTTTAGTTGTACTTATAAAAAAAAATTTGGAGGAGGCATTAAAATGATTGGGTATAGACACAACATTAAAGAAGAGAAAAGTTGTTGAAATGCAAAGTGATATGATTTAAAATCTTAGGAAGGGTTTATACCAAATAGGGAAGCGATATTGAACTAAAGATAATACCATTATAGGAAAAGTTATGTTAACATCCATTAGAGGTAACACTATACCCTAAAATAGATAAATATCTTTAATTTCATCTCACATTAGTTTTAGTAGGAAAAAAATATCATGAATGTTAAGAGGAGAATGCTTTTGGGTGATAGAACCATGGTAGGCAATTGGGAAATCATGTGTAGAGATCCTGAAACTTATAGGATTGATGAGGGAATCAAGATTTTGGTCATATTATTTTGGAATGATAATACTCATCATTCATCAAATAGTAGAGATGTTATCAAACATAAAATTGCAGCTAATCAATATGAACACCATACCAAACAATGGTTGCACACAATGGAAATGAAATGTATGTGTCATTTTGTAGTTCAAATCCTTATATAAAGATTGGAAAAATATTGTTTGAAAGATTGAAGCCATGTTATGTTAGGACAAACAAAGTCTTTGAAACTTGTTCTTATCATTATCATATTGAATTTGATCTCTACTATCAAGTTTTTCAAAATTTTGTAGAAGACACTTATGGGTTTGAATATACTCCTACTAGATGAAGTGAATTCATCTCATCCATTTTATGTGACAAAATAGATGATGCAATTGGTAAAATAAATTTCATAAAAGGAATATGTGAAACATGTGCCAATTTGGCTCTTTTCCCTTTGAAAAATAAAATTATTGATGTAACAAAGATGGTCAATTGGAAGAGTTACAAATATGTAAAGAATGAAACCAAATTTGGGAAAGAATCTAAAAGATCAAAATATGTTGAAGAGGAAATAACTATTGGAGCATTTATGGACAAATTTAAAACATTGATTCAACTCTACATTCATCATGCTTTTTTTGCAAAGTGACAAGCACAACAATTCCAAATGCACTTAGAGACAATTTCCCACTTGGAACTATTCTATTAGTTGTTGATTTCATAGAAAACTATTCATTTGTTCATCAAAAGGAAGTTCAATCATAATACTATTTTTCATAGAAGATTACTATTATGGTACATGTGTGTTATCAACATAAACAATTAGATTTGGATGGTAGTTAGAGAAAATTTGAAGCATCGATCATCAAGAAGGAATAATTATTTTATATAAGTGATGATAAAGAGCATGAAATTCATTATGTAGAACACTACTTCCAAATATTTTTTGTAAATATGAAAGAAAGGAACATAAAAATTGATTAACTAAATGTTTGGTCAGATGGATGTGCTATACAATTAAAATTTGTTGGAAACAATTGTTTGAAGGAAATTGCTACTCAAATTATGTATTGTCTTTGATGTCACACAATGTCATAGTCCACAGCAATCAGTTCCTACCAAGCTCAGTCGGTCTGCCAGACAGGAATATTAGTGTTTACCGAGTCCACTCGGTCATCAAAGGAAATTCAATGTTTACCGAGTTCAGTCGGTCATCAAAGGAAATTCAGTGTTTACTAAGTTCAGTCGGTCATCAAAGGAAATTCAGTGTTTACCGAGTTTATTCGGTCATCAAAGGAAATTTAGTGTTTACCGAGTTCAGTCGGTCGTCAAAGGAAATTCAGTGTTTACCAAGTTCAGTCAGTTATCGAAGGTAAAGAATTGTCAGTGTTTACCGAGTTCCCTCGGTCTCCGAAAGATTATAGAAAGTTATGGTCACCGAGAACTGTCGACCCTTGAAGGATTGTTGCAAATATAGTTTTCTTAATTCAGCCGACTGTTATACTAAATAATGTCAATTTGGCAAATCAAAAATCATATAAATAAAAGGTCAAATGTGAAAAATAAACAAGAAATATAGCAGAAGATTTACAGAAGAAAGACAGGAAAGGTGTGTGCGAATTTGTGAAGGATGTTCAGATATCCTTGAGGTGCAGCATAGATTTATTTGATTAGGAAGGATCACACATATGCAAAATAGAGATCTATAATCAGCAAGACAGTTGCATTATTATACAGGTCATTTTTCATTGTTACCTTCTTATCATTGTAACAGTGAATTCAAAATCTCTTAACCGAGTTGGTTTAACAACCATATTGTAAATCCTCTAACAAGGTGACAATTCCATTGAATTATTTTCAAGACCTCTTACCAGGCCACTCCTAGCAGGGTGTTTAAATCCTCTAATAAGGTCACACCTAACAGTGTGTTTTGTAAGCTTTTACCGGGTTGGCTTCTAACCGGGCATCACTTCAAAAAAGTGAAAATCAGTATCTAGATACATTGGTGGTTTTTCCCATATTGGGTTTCCACGTTAAAATCTTGTCTCTCTTGTGTTCTCAATTGCTATCTTAATCATACACCAGTGCTGATGAATATCTAAAAGATAATTTTGCTAAAACTTTCTGCATCTTCAAAGTTACTGTAATCTATTTACCGAGTGCTAAAATAGATAACATTGTTAAGATATCCTAAGGGATCTAGAAAGAATTAATTGTGAAGTATTTTATGGTTGACTGATTCACCCCCCCCCTCTCAGTCACCTCATCCATATTCCATCAATTGGTATCAGAGCATTTGGTGCTTGTAGGAAGGGTTTCAAGGACCTAAGCTAAAGATCAGGATGTCTTACAAGAGGGAAATTCCAAAGCTCAACAGAGATAACTTTTCAGCATGGCAAGGTCTCATGCGACTTCATCTGGCTTCCATTGGTGATTCAGGATGCAAATACATTGATGAAGAATACACAATTCCTAATGGCGCATTAACTGTTGAAGACATTGCAGATAAAAAAACTCACAACACCATGATGATAGACATTGCATCTGCTCTCAGCTATGAAGAATTTGATGATATTAAAGACTGCACTACTGCATATGAAATGTGGATGGCACTGAAGAAAATATATGGTGGTGATGCAAATGTGAAAAGAGCCAAAGCAGAAAGCCTAAGAGGACAGTTTGACAAGATGAATATGAAGGAAGATGAAAACATTGCAAAATATGTTGAAAGAATCAAAGCAAGTGTAAGTGGAATTAGAGCTTCTGGAGGAACAATCTCAGATGAAACTGTTATAAGTAAGGTACTCAGAACATTACTCCCTATCTATGCAATAAGAGTATCAGCTATTCAAGAAAGAAGATGTGAAACAAACCACAATATAACTTTGGATGCTTTAGTTGGAAGATTGACAGCCTTTGAATTAGACAACTATGACAACTATGTTCCTAGTTCCAAAAATATTGAATCAGCATTTGAGGCCAAGGTTTCACTAAAGAAGAACAAGAAAATTAAAGAAGTTCAGTCAGAAAGTGAAGAAGTATCAGAAGAAAGTTCTGATAGTGATCTTGAAATTGTAGAAGCATTACTTGCAAAGAAGTACTCTAGAGGGAAAGGTAAATATAAAGGTAAAACTCCTTTAATCTATTTTTCATGTGAAGAAATTGGACATATTGCAGCTAGGTGCCCAAACAAGAAAGTCAAGGAAGAGAAGAGAAGTCACAAGTACTATGGCAAAAAGAATTTCAAATCATACAAGGATAAAGGTAAGAAAACATGTTTTATGGCTAAAGATTCTGATGATAGTGAAGAAGAAATTGTCTTTATTGCTATAAAGGATGAATCTGATGATGATGAAGATAAGATGGCACTCATTTCTCATATAAGAAAAGATGATATATGGATAATAGACAGTGGATGTTCACACCACATGACTGGTGACAAGACAAAATTTGAATATCTAGAAGACTGTGATAGTGGTAATGTAAGATTTGGAAACAATGAACCTTGTTGTATAAAAGGAAAAGGAAGAATCTCATTAACCAAAGAACTCATATGTGATAATGCTTATTGAGTTGAAGGACTAAAACATAATCTTCTAAGTGTAGCATAGCTAATCAACACTGGTTTCAAGGTTGAATTCATGAATGGTCAAGCAAGACTGCTGGATGGAGAAGGAAAACTCATTGGATCAGGAAAACAAACAAAAGGTAACTTATTTTATCTTGATCTAAGTGAATATTCATGCTTTATTGCTCAAATAGAAGAAAGTTGGCTATGGCACAAAAGGTCCTGTCATGTGAATTTTGATAACATGATAAAAATAAGCAAATTCAAGAAGGTTAGAGGCATTCCTACTTTGAAGAAACCTGATACTGGTCTATGTAAGAATTGTCAGATTGGCAAAATGAGTAAAACTAGTTTCAAGAGTAAGAACTATCAGTCTAAAGAAATTTTGGAAATTGTGCATACTGATTTATGTGGACCTATTGGAATACAAAGCTATACTGGAGATAAATTCTTTATTCTTTTCATTGATGATTATTCTAGAATGATGACTGTTATGTATTTAAGAGAAAAATCAGAAGCATTTGAAAAGTTCAAATGGTACTTAGCAAGAGTGGAAAAGGAAACAGGGAAAAGATTGAAATTCTTAAGATCAGACAGAGGTGGTGAATTCATCTCCCATGATTTTAACAACTTTTGCATTGAAAGAGGAATCAAAAGATAGGTATCAGCTCCTAGAACTCCTGAGTAGAATGGAATAATAGAAAGAAGAAACAAATCTATTATGGATTGTGCAAGGACTCTAATGATAGAAAAGAACATCGCTATCAAGTACTGGAAGGAAGCTATCAGCACTGCAGTTCATACCTTGAACCGAGTACAATTGAAGAAAGACACATTCAAAACTCCTTATGAATTATGGTATGGCTATAAACCCAATGTAAGTTACATGAAAATATTTGGTAGCAAGTGTTATATCTTAAAAGAATCCAAAAGAAATAAATTTGATGTGAAAAGTGATGAAGGAATATTCCTAGGATATTTTAGCAAAAGAAAGACATACAAATGTCTGAACTTATCTACTCACAAAGTCATAGAAAGTATACATGTAAAATTTGATGAGTTTGCAAAAAAGACTAAAGAAGGAAGCAAAAGGGAACCTGAGAACTACAGAAGATTCGTTTACATTGAACCTGAAACATTGGCAGACACTACTATCAATAAGGAAACTATATCTACCGAGCCGAGCACCGTTACTGAGTCACAAACCAAGTCACAGGAAGAAGTTCAAACCGAGTCACAGGAAGAAATTCAGACCGAGTCTCAACCTAAAATTACCGAGCAAATATCTACCGAGCCCGAGCAACCTGAAGAAGAGATCCTAGAAGACAATAGCATGAATCATTCAAAAGGCAAGGAACCTATACTAGCCAAATATGTCAGAAGACATCATACACCAGATCAAATCATTGGAAACAAATCAGATGGTACTATGACAAGAAGCAAGCTAAAAGGTACATGTCTGCTTACTGACTTTGAACCTAGAAATATCAAAGATGCATTGGAAAATGAAAGTTGGATTGAAGCAATGAATGAAGAATTAGAACAAATACAAAAGAACAAAACATGGACTCTTGTACCCAGACCTAAAGATAAGAATGTTATTGGAACAAAATGGGTATTCAGGAATAAACTGAATGAAGATGGTCAAGTATCTAGAAACAAAGCTAGACTGGTATGTAAAGGTTATTCTCAAGAAGAAGGTATAGATTATGGAGAAACTTTTTCTCTTGTTGCAAGATTAGAAGGTGTAAGAACTCTACTTGCTTATGCAGCACACAAAGGATTTAAGGTATATCAGATGGATATAAAATCTGCATTTCTCAATGGAATTCTTGATGAAGAAGTCTACATTGAACAACCTAAAGGTTTTGTTGATCCAGATAAAAAGGACATGGTCTGCAGGTTACACAAAGCATTGTATGGTTTGAAACAAGCTCCTAGAGCATGGTATGAAAGACTCCATAAATATTTGATTCAGATTAATTTCAAAAGAGCCAATGATAACAGCAATCTGTATATTCAAGAAGGACCGGATGACAAAATTGTATTGGCAGAAATATTTGTAGATGATACTATATTTACAGGGAATGAGAATCAGTGCAAAGAATTTTCAGAGCAAATGAACAAAGAATTTGAAATGTCTATGTTTGGTTTAATAAAATTCTTTGTTGGTCTTCAAATTCAGTAAAGCAAGAATGGTATATACATTACTCAATCTAAATACATTAAGGAAATACTTAAGAAGTTTGGTATGGAAGATTCAAAACCAGTTGGTACACCCATGTGTACTGGACTGAAACTTACCAAAAATGATGATTCAAAAGAAGTTGATCAGACCCTATACCGATCTATGATTGGAAAATTGTAGTATGTAGTACATACAAGACCTGATATTGCCTTAGCAGTCGGTATAGTAGCTAGATTCTCAGCAAAACCTAAGGAAAATCATATGATGGCAATCAAAAGAATCTTAAGATATTTAAGAGGAACTGAAGAATATGGTTTGTGGTATAAATTTGGAGGCAATCTAGACTTAAAAGTGTTTACTGATGCTGATTGGGCAGGAAACATTGATGACAGAAAAAGCACAAGTGGTGGAGCATTTTTTCTTGGAAAAAGACTAGTATCCTGGACTAGTAAAAAGCAAAATTGCACATCTCAATCCACAGCTGAAGCAGAATATGTTGCTGCTGCAGTAAACTATTCAAATATTGTTTGGTTTAAATAGTTATTAGAAGGTATGAAGGTTGAAATCAAAGAACCAGTTGTTATATTTTGTGACAATACCAGTGCAATAAACATTTCTAAGAATCCAGTGATGCATTCCAAAACCAAGCACATTGCTATTAAATATCACTTTGTTAGAGAATTGGTGCAGGGCAAGGAAATCAGATTAGAATATATTCATACAAAAGAATAGATTGCAGACATTTTTACCAAACCATTACCTAAGGATGCATTTGTGTATCTAAGAGGTAAGTTAGGGGTCATTCCCCTATCCAAGGCTCACTAAATACAGTTTTAGTGATGCATCAACCAGAAAATGATTGAAAATCAACCAGTTGATGTAGCATATTCAAGGAATCATTGCATACAAATCAGTACTTGAGGTACATTAATTTACACCAGTAATATGTGAATTGTCTTTGGCATGTGTTGTCAAAGAGGGAGTATTTACTATGTCTTTTCTATTACTTCAAGAAATTTTCAATAGTCAGAAGGAAGAATTTTCAGGATAAAGGAATTTTGCTAGCAGAGGGAGATTTGAATCTGAACCGAGCTAATTCTTTCAAATTTCTTATGCTATGACATATTGTGTTGCCATCAATGCCAAAGAGGGAGATTGTTGGAAACAATTGTCTGAAGGAAATTGCTACTCAAATTATGTATTGTCTTTGATGTCACACAATGTCATAGTCTGTAGCAATCAGTTCCTATCGAGCTCAGTCGGTCTGCCAGATAGGAATATTAGTGTTTACCGATCCACTCGGTCATCAAAGGAAATTCAATGTTTACCGAGTTCAGTCGGTCATCAAAGGAAATTTAGTGTTTACCGAGTTCAGTCGGTCATCAAAGGAAATTCAGTGTTTATCGAGTTCAATCGGTCATCAAAGGAAATTCAGTTTTTACTGAGTTCAGTCGGTCGTCAAAGGAAATTCAGTGTTTACTGAGTTCAGTCGGTTATCGAAGGTAAAGGATTGTCGGTGTTTACCGAGTTCCCTCGGTCTCCGAAAGATTATATAAAGTTATGGTCACCGAGCACTGTCGGCCCTTGAAGGATTGTTGCAAATAGAGTTTGCTTAATTCAGCCGACTGTTATACTAAATATTGTCGATTTGACAAATCTAAAATCATATAAATAAAAGGTCAAATGTGAAAAATAAATAAGAAATATAGCAGAAGATTTACAGAAGAAAGACAGGAAAGGTGTGTGCGAATTTGTGAGGGATGTTCAGATATCCTCGAGGTGTAGCATAGATTTATTCAATCAGGAAGGATCACACATATGCAGAACAGAGATCTGTAATCAGCAAGATAGTTGCATTATTATACAGGTCATTTTTCATTGTTACCTTCTTATCATTGTAACAGTGAATTCAAAATCTCTTAACCGAGTTGGTTTAACAACCATATTGTAAATCTTCTAACAAGGTGACAATTCTATTGAATTGTTTTCAAGACCTCTTACCAGGCCACTCCTAGCAGGGTGTTTAAATCCTCTAACAAGGTCACACCTAACAGTGTGTTTTGTAACCTTTTACCAGGTTGGCTTCTAACCGGGCATCAATTCAGAAAAGTGAAAATCAGTATCTAGATACATTGGTGGTTTTTCCCATATTGGGTTTCCATGTTAAAATCTTGTGTCTCTTGTGTTCTCAATTGCTATCTTAATCATACACCAGTGCTGATGAATATCTAAAAGATAATTTTGCTAAAACTTTCTGCATCTTCAAAGTTACTGCAATCTATTTACCGAGTGCTAAAATAGATAACATTTTTAAGATATCCTAAGGGATCTAGAAAGAATTAATTGTGAAGTGTTTTATGGTTGACTGATTCACCCCCCCCCCCTCTCAGTCACTTCATCCATATTCCATCAAAATCATCCAGACCATTTTATGTGCTATATAGATATCATCATAATGAAAACATAACACATGTCTGGAGTTTCTTTGAGAGTGGACATGGAAGGTGAACGTGATGGTGCTGAAGCTTGCATCAAATGTGCTCTATGAAAGTATCAAATGAATTATAAGGGAGTTTATATGAAAAATGTACATGATGTTGTTGAATGGTGTAGGACACATTTTACATCAAACAAGGATGACACATCATCATGAATGACTCAAGTGGTACCACATAGAGAATTTAGGGAGATAAAAGGTATGCACATGTTCCTAAATAATGCATGTGTGATATACATATTTATTCTTGTTTAAATTTTACATTCTTTATTCAAATTTATAAAATAAGATTCATATTAAATATATGCACATGTCTTTAGGTGTGGATAGAAAAATTAGGCATGGTTGTGATAGGATAGAAAAGATGCGATCTTTGCATCCAATTATGAGTACAAACTATCGCAATTAGACGTTGAACGCTAGGAATTATTCATGCTTTTATTGTCACTATATTGTTTACAACTATGATGAATGCATCAATCAACAATGTGGATATGTAGGTGCCTAGAATCTAGTTCCACAATTTGTTACTGATACATTGGATAGAGATGAAGATGAAAACTTTGATGGTGTTCCTTTAATTTCTACTGATTACAATCATATTTCAGGATTGGTCAAAATTGGTAAGTATAATAAATTGAGTTTCACATTATATGGAATTTAGTTACATGTGTGTGTGTGTGTGTGTATATATATATATATATATATATATATATATATATATATATATATATATATATATATATATATATATATATATATATATATATATATATATATATATATATATATATATATATATATATAGTTTTTACTAAATCAATTTTAGGATCTCACATGTAAATTTTTTGTATAGGGGATGTCTTTCCAGTGATTGTTGGACCTAGAAATGTAGAAGGAGTTAGTTACTATTTATTGTGTTGTACTAGAGAGAGGATGAAGTTAATTGATACTGAAGAAAGTGATGGAATTTTGTTACCCATATATTTTCATTCTTTACATGTCAATATATTGTTCATTTTGAGAATTTAAAAAATTTCAAAGTTTTAACCAATTTAAATAATTTAAATTTATATTAAAAAATTTGTGACCTATGGGTTCAGTTGTTTTGAGGGAATATATTTCAAGAAAATCAAAGTAATTCAACATGGTGTTCACTTTTTTTTATTACTAGCTAGACAATTGGGTGTTTCAATGTAGCTACCTAGTAGTTGACACCTCCCTTTGTCTCAATCCCGTTAAATCTTAATGTGGATGTCGTAAGTGGATACTAGATAGTGAGGATCATGAGATAATATTACATGTTTGCAATGAAAGGTCTGAACCAATTGAGTTGGTCTAAAAATTAAATTGCATACATATTTCATGTGTTAGGACATACTTTACATCTCTAGATTAAAATGTGATGCAAGGTCCTTCGTAGGTCATAATCTCATATAGAAACTTCTAGAGGTCATAACTTTGGACTCAGGTCTAGGTTTTTGCTGAAATTTTTCAGGTCCATGCCTCAAGTGGTGGCATTTATTTTTTCAATGATCTCTGATCAATTGGGGTCTATTTTAGCATAGTTTTTGGAGCTGAAAGTTTCATCCCAGGCTCTGAAATCAGCTTTTAGTGTTTTTCTCTAGTTTTTAGAAAGTTCTATTTTGTAATAAATTCAAGTTTATGTTATCAAATCTTGGATATTAGTTGGCAATTCATTCTAACTTAGTCGAGGGCATGTTTAGGTAAAATCTCATCTTTTTAGGTGTTGTTTCAAAATTTACCAAAAATGGCAAAAAATACGTGGAAAAAACTTGCCAAAAAGGGTAATTTTTGGATTTCTTGGTTTTTCTAGTTTTTTGGTTACTTAAGAGTTTACAGTGAATTGTAGAGGTAGTCAGTGATGAAGGAACAATATTGAAGGTTTCAAATCTATGTTTTTATCTGGTAATTGAATTTTATTGTTGACAGAGGACTATGTGCTACATCATTTGGTATCAGAGCTAGGTTGATGGCTGGGAGAGGAAGAGGAAGAGGAAGAGGATGTGTCACACCAATGCAAAGATTAATGATGGATATGTAGAAGAAGATTGAATGACTCAATGAGCGAATAGATAATCAAGGAATACAATGAGGGAATGAATCTGATGAAGAGGAAAACTGAAGAGGTGCTGACCAAAATCAAGAAAATACAGAAGCAAGGTTGGACGAAATGAGCTATTAAGATAGAGTTCTCAAGGATTTGGAGTTCTCAAGGATTTGGAGGGAAGGACTGAAGCAATCAAGATTGACATTTCAGACTATGCTGGTAGTCTTAAGCCAGAAGAATTAATAGACTGGTTGAACAAGATGGGGAATTTTTTGAATGGAAGCCTATGACAGAAGAGAAGAAGATGAAGTTTGCCTACACAAAATTAAAGGGACATGTAATGATATGGTGGGATTACCTCCAAAAGTAATGAACTAGAAATGGAAAATAAAATATTAAAACATGGAGCAAGATGGAGAAAAAGCTCAAGGAAAAATTCTTACCCATGGATTATTCACAAACCCTCTTTCGCAGGTTCCAGAATTTGAAGCAGAACTTGTCTTTAGTGAAAAACTATACAAATGAATTCTACAAGCTATCCATGTGCATAAAGCATCAATAAAATAATGAGAAGATGGTTTCTAGATATATCAATGGCCTAAAATTCTCCATCCAGGATGAATTGAGCATGCATTGTGTCAACAGTATGGAGGAAGCCTACCAGCTAGCCCTAAAGGCTGAAGAAAAGAAGAATAAGAAATATATCCAGAGGAATAGAGGTGGTTGAAGGGGTACCTCAACTCCATTTCGGGGAGGTTCTAATAATGGTCGGGGAGATTCTTTTCAAGGGTTTGAAAAAATATAGACACCAGGCAAGATCCTCCAAATCAAGAAAGAGGAAGGGGATTTTAGAGAGGATGAGGCTACGGAGGTGGAAGAGGCTAGGAAAACTAGAGAAGGCCTTTCACTTGTTTTAGGTGTGGAGATGAAGGGCACAGAGCCTTTGAATGCTCAAATTATAATGTGCTATAAAGAAATCAAGGAGGACAATCTAGAGTGAACCTGGTTCAGCTAGAATTCATAGAAGCAGGAACAAAACAAGAAGTCCTACCAGACATGGGAGAAAATCTCATGATGAGGAGATCGATGATTGTTCTAGAGAAGGAAGAAGTCCTTGTAAAGAGCTTTGATGATTCATGGCTTCGAACCAACATCTTCAAAACTAGATGCACTTCTAGAGGAAAGGTATGCCAAGTTATTATTGATGGGGGTAGTTGTGAGAATATGGTAGCTAAGGAAATGGTAGAGAAATTAAATCTGAAATGTGAGAGGCATCCCCATCCTTACTTTATTGCATGGTTTAAGAAAGGAAATGAGGTTACTGTTGATAAAAGATGTTTAGTTAGGTTTACTATAGGAAAAATCTATCAGGATGAGATATGGTGTGATGTTATTCCTATGGATGCTTGTCATATTTTGTTGGGAAGGCCATGGTAGTATGATAGGAAGATCATGCATGATGGAGAGAAAAATACATATACCTTCTAGAAAGATGGCTCTAAAGTGACTCTCTTACCACTTAAGGATGAAAGGAAGAATGAGACCATGTTGTCTGCAAAAGATGTTGTCAAAGAAATGAAGGTGACAGGTTGATTCTATGCTTTGGTTGTAAAAAGAGGAGAAGAACCAACATACATAATACCACATGATGCAGTAAAGATACTAGAAGAATTTTTTGATGTTATTCAAAATGAGCTACTTGATGGTCTCCCACCAAAAAGGGATATAGAACACCACATTGATTTGATTTATGGAGAAACTCTTCCTAATCAAGTGGCTTATCGAATGAACTCAACACAACATGCAGAGCTCAAAAAATAAGTAACAGAACTAGTTGAGAAAGGCCTGGTTAGAGAAAGCATGAGCCCATGTACTGTGCCTACATTGTTAAATCCAAAAAAGGATGGAACATGGAGGATTTGTACTGATAGTAGAGCAATTAATAAGATTACTATCAAGTATCACTTTCCTATTCCTCGTATAGAGGATATGATGGATGAGTAAGTAGGGGCCAAATCCTTTAGGAAGATTCATCTATGAAGTGGATACCACCAGATTTGAATTTGTGAAGGATATGAGTGGAAGATAGCTTTTAAGACTAGGGATGGCTTGTATGAATGGATGGTTATGCCATTTGGGCTTTCTAATGCACCAAGTACATTCATGAGATTGATGAATACTATCTTATGACCCTACATTGGTAAGTTTGTTGTTGTTTATTTTGATGACATCCTAATTTATAACAAAAACAAAGGAGATCACCTGCAACACTTGAGGCTCATCCTGAGTGTACTAAGGAATGAGAAGCTTTGTGCAAATTTAAAGAAGTGCAGATTAATGCAAAACAGTTTGACTTTTATGGGCTTCATCATTTTTGAAGATGGTGTTCAAATGGACCCAAAAAAAGTCAAGGCAATCCTAGCCTGGCCTAGTCCATCCAGTATAATAGGGGTAAGGATTTTTCATGGTTTGGCAACCTTCTATAGAAATTTTATTTGAAATTTTAGTAGCATTGTAGCACCCATAATAGATTGTTTGAAAGGAAGGGAATTCACATGGACAACAAATGCTGAACAAAGTTTCAAATTCTTGAAGAAAAAGGTAAGTGAAGCTCCTATATTGGCACTTCCAAATTTTGATAAAGTATTTGAAGTAGAGTGTGATGCTTCCCATGTTGGAATAGGTGTTTTTATTAGCTAGGTAGGTAAATCAATAGCTTTTTTCACTAAAAAGTTGAATACTGTGAGGAAGAACTATTCTACCTATGATTTAGAATTTTATGCTATTGTTCAAGCCTTAAGGCATTCAAGGCATTATTTGGTCCCACAATAATTTTTATTGTTTACAGATCATTTGGCCTTGAAATATGTGAAAACACAAAAGAAATTGAACATTAGGCATGCCAAATGGGTGTTGTTCTTGCAAGGGTATAATTTTGTTTTGAAGCATAAGTCTAGAAAGAAGAATCGGGTTGTTGATGCCCTAATTTGGCATGTTACAATAATCACTACAATAGAAATAGAGGTCATTGGTTTTGATTCTATTAAAGTTTTGTATGAGGCTAATGCTAATTTTTGGGAAATTATAGACCAGATTAAAGAGCCAACAACTAGTCTTTCAGATCACATGAGAGGAGAATACTTTATGTAGGATGGTTACCTCTTTAGAGGAAAACAACTTTGTATACCGGCTAGTTCCATGAGGGACAATATTATCCAAGAATTTCATAGTGGTGTTTTGGTTGGTCACTTTTGGAAGGACAAGACAATAGCCTTGGTTGAAGATAAATACTACTAGACAAAATTGAAAAGGGACATTACTAAGTATGTCGCAAGGTGCAAAATCTATCAAGTGGCTAAGGGTCACTCCCAAAACATAGGCTTATATATAGCTCTACCTGTACCCATCGAGCCATAGATAGATGTGAGTATGGATTTTGTATTGGGGCTTCCCCACACCTTAAGAGGTACAAATTTTTTGTAGTTGTTGATAGATTCTCTAAGATGTCTCATTTTATTGCTTGTTAAAAAACTAATGATGCCACAAGGATAGCAAATTTATTTTTTTTAGAAGTTGTTCAACTCCATGGCATTCCAAAGAATATCACATTTGACAAGGATACTAAATTTTTGAGTCATTTCTGGAGGACCTTATGGAAAAACATGGGAACACAGTTGCAGTTTAGCAGTTCTTATCATCCCCAGACTAATGGACAAACTGAGGTAGTCAATCAGAGTTTGGGAAATCTTTTATGATGCATTGTTGGTGATAAGCCCAAGCAGTGGGACCTAGCATTGCCTCAAGCAGAGTTCACTTACAATAGTTCTATTAATAGATCAACTATAAAATCTCCTTTCTAGATTGTATATGGTAAGAATCCTCAAGGTGTTTTGGACTTGGTACAACTCCCTATGCAAGACTGAATTAGTGATGATAGGGAAGCATTTGCTGAACACCTTCAACCGCTTCAACAAGATGTGAGGAGTAAATTGCAGGATAGCAATGAGCGATATAAGGCTATTGTAGATGTCAGTAGAAGGAGACAAATGTTTAATGTAGGTGATTTGGTGATGGTGTACTTGAGGCATGAGAGATTTCCCACTGGCACATATCATAAGTTGAAATACAAAAAGATAGGTCCATACCAAATCTTGAAGAAGATCAATGATAATGCTTATGAGGTTTGTCTACCAGATGATATGGATATTTCTCTTGTCTTTAATTTTTTTGATTTATATGCATTTCATGGAGAGCTACCTGAGCCAACCAGTAGAGATGAGGTGGATTAGCATCACCACCTTCCAAGAAAAAGGAAGGAAAATATTTCCCACATTCTAGACAAGCAGTCTACAGTCACTCAAAATGGTCATTACAATAGGTACCTCATTCAGTGCGAGGGATTACCAGCAATAGATAGCACATGGATCTCAAAATTGGAAGTGATGAAATTGGACCCCCACAAAGTTACAGTAGTTCATAGACAACCACTTGTAGAATTTTTGTTCCTTTAAAGAAGGGGAGAATGATGCAGGGCCCTTCGTAGGTCATAATCTCAAACAGAAACTTCCAGAGGTCATAACTTTTGACTCAAGTCTAGGTTTTTGCTGAAATTTTTTGGGTGTGTGCTTCAGGTGGTGGCATTTTTTTTTCCAATCATCTCTAATTGATTGTGGTCCATTTTAGCACATTTTCGGGAGCTGAAAGTTTCATCTTGGGCTCTGAAATTAGCTTTTAGTGTTTTTTCTCTAGTTTTTAGAAAGTTCTATTTTGTAATAAACTCGAGTTTATGTTATCAAATCTCAGATATTAGTTGGAAATTCATTCTAACTTAGTTGAGGGCATGTTTAGGGAAAATCTCATCTTTTTGGGTGTTGTTTCAAAAATTACCAAAAATGGCAAAAAACACCTATGGAAAAAATTGCCAAAAAGGGTAATTTTTGGATTTCTTGTTTTTTCGAGTTTTTGGGTTACTTAAGAGTTTGTAGCAAATTGTAGAGGTAGTCAGTGATGAATGAACAATATTGAAGGTTTCAAATCTATGTTTTTATCTAGTAATTGAATTTTATTGTTGACAGAGGACTGTGTGCTACATCAAATTGACTATACTTTGTTGATATATTGAAACATATAATGGATTATATTTTGTTTGTCTATTAATAAGAATTTGATTATACATTTTGACATGGTTCAATTATTTTATATATGTTTTTATATTCAATGGTTTTAACATATAGTTATGTATGCTTTTAATAATGTTTTTATACATATGTTTCTATATGTATGTATGTTAGATTATGTATGCTTTGATAGTTCATTTATTTTTATATGTAGGTAAATATAAATGCTTTGATGTTTGTTAAATTGAACATGTTAAATGGATGATATTAAGTTTAGAAATTACTTATGGCTCATTAATTACATATTATCTTGTTATTCTTTATGATGGTTCAATTATATTACTTAATAGTTAAAGATCCCCTTAAGACCTCCCATTAAGACATTAGTTAGGTTACTAATGACATTAGCTAGGTTACTTATGACATGTTAGTTCTAGATTAATTATATTACTTATAATACATTAGTTACATATTAACTTGGTATTTTTTATGTTATTAACATTAAATTAACTTATTAGAACTAGAGATCCCCCTAAGACCTCCTCTTAAGTAGTTATATAAATGTTTTGATGTTTGTTAAAGTGAATGTGTTAAATGGATGATATTAAGTTCAAAAATTACTTATGGTTCATTAATTACATATTATCTTGTTATTTTCTATGATGGTTAAATTATATTACTTAATAGTTAAAGATCCCCTTAAGACGTCTCCTTAAGACATTAGTTAGGTTACTAAAAACATTAGTTAGGTTACTAATGACTTTAGTTAGGTTACTTATGACATGTCAGTTCTAGATTACTTGTATTACTTATAATCCATTAGTTACATATTAACTTGTTATTTTTTATTAGATTAAAATTAGATGAACTTATTAGAACTAGAGATCCCCTCAAGACCTCCTCTTAACTAGTTATATAAATGTTTTGATTTTTTTCAAAGTGAAGGTGTTAAAGGGATGATATGAAGTTTACAAATTATTTATAGTTCATTAATTATATATTATCTTGTTATCTTTTTATGATGGTTCAATTATATTACTTAATAGTTAAAGATCCCCTTAAGACATTAGTTAGGTTACTAAAAACATTAGTTAGGTTACTAATGACATTAGCTAGGTTACTTATGACATGTCAATTCTAGATTACTTATATTACTTATAATACATTAGTTACATATTAACTTGCTATTTTTTATGACATTAAAATTATATTAAGTTATTCAAACTAGAGATCCCCTTAAGACCTCCTCTTAAGTAGTTATATAAATGCTTTGATGTTTGTTAAAGTGAATGTGTTAAATAGATGATATTAATTTTAGAAATTACTTATGGTTCATTAATTACATATTATCTTCTTATTTTCTATGATGGCTCAATTATATTACTTAATAGTTAGAGATCCCCTGAAGACCTCCCCTTAAGACATTAGTTAGGTTAATTATGACATGTTAGTTCTAGATTACTTATATTACTTATAATCCATTAGTTACATATTAACTTGATATTTTTTATGATATTAGTTATATATTAACTTGTTATCATATGGTCATGTATCAAATCAAATCATATATCTATCTAACCATAATCAAAATATGTAACCATCTAAACATAATAAAATCAAATCATGTAACCTTTTAACCTTAATAAAATCATGTAACTATCTAACCATAATAAAATCAAATCATGTAACTATCTAATGGTTTAATCAAATCAAATCATGAAACTATTTAACCATAATCAAATCATGTAACCATCTAACCATAATCTAATAAAATCATATAATTGACTAACTATAACAAAAGACAATAAACACATAAATCATTTATGCATCTAGGTCCATAATATATAAATGTCAAACATATGTGAAAATTTCAAAACATAAATCAAATATGCATGCAAAAAATGTCATAAGGTATCCTTGATTGATCAAGTCGCACATGAAGAGAGTGACCCTCTAACTGACTGTCATGATAATCTTCTAGACATAAAGCAACAATAGACCTCAGAAAAATTAGTGCAAAAAATTATCAAATATATATGTACATTCATGTATTATAATTATGTACAAAGTATTTGAAATATATTAATATGGGAATTTAAAGTCAAGTATATAATATTTAAAACCTACATTAGAACTAGTAGGTGTGACCTCTATTGAATCTCTCATGCATACACACTTTGATCTCATGCTAGAGGTAGTACACTCATGACACTATACCTACAAATATTGTATATAGAATACAAATGTACGTGAGTATTAATACACACAACTATGTAATCAATTTATTGACTAGAAATAAATTAAAAATTAAATCTATACCTGGGTCTCATTTGAAAGAGGATCATCAGTGTGCACCATCACAAAATCTATATAAAAACCATAATGTCCATCATCTCTAGCATCAATCCTCTCTAATGAGGAGCGTAATGAGGATTGTAGCCGATAAGGGAGTGGTTTAGAGTCGGGGTTAGGATGAAATAGAAGATCCATGAGTGAAGCCATGCTAGTGTCAGTGGTGGTCTATTTCACTCCCTATAACTACTCCTCAAAACTATCTAGGCCCTCGGCTATGATTCAAACATCACCAAGAGATATCCCTCCCTATGTAGATGTAGAGTGATCAGTGGGTGTAGAGTTCTCTGAACTATGAGATGCATGAGATGATGGTGTTCTCTAAGGTGATGGAACTAGATGGCCCTAAGAGAGTCTAATGGTGTTTCTGATAGAGTGTATAGGGACCTTCTCTAACTAAGAAATATGCATATATGACTATAATAGGTCCTCCAATAAATAAAGTGTAAACTAAAAGTAACTCTAATCTCTAGTTAGATCTCGTATATCACATGTTCTAGGGAGACCCACATCTCTATATGCCTCATTAGTAGAGATGCACTACTAAACAATGCATTTGAAGATGTCTGGGGTTAAATCGGTCTAGTCATAATATATCTAGTGAGTGTATATGAAGTAATACTATTGGTTGTAGTTTCAATGTGTCCAATCCTATCGATTGCTTCCCTTTGGGAAGAAATGACAACTCTATCAATAGTATTGGCCATAGATGGTGCCACTACGAGTGCCCTCTATCCAACCAAGTGCCCATGTCTTGGCACAATGTGATCAAGCCTACAATACTGATTTGAATCTACAACTCTATCGTGCCCCTATCTGAAGTACCCCAAAAGATCGAAGTAGTTTATGTTGTTACCCAAATGGACTTCACCATAAACCTATTATGCAAAGTAAAGTGGAATCTAGTCATTATTGCAGTAATGACCATGTGCCACAAAGAACTATAGGTCTATCATGTGTCCTATCTCTAGTACCACACAAAGTGTAACTTGATATGCTCTGACCTTGTTCCTATCTCAATAGAAAGGGAAAACCTCTCCTTTGATAATATCCTTTGAGACCCATGACTGGACCTTAGCTAATGATATATCACCCTAGATCTCAGATCTAAACTCTCAAAAAATAGAATCAATAATTTGTGGAGTATATTTTGTCTGCCTCCTCATGCGCATAGAAAGATCCTCTAGACTATGCAAAATGGTGGTGTAAATATCTCTGTAAACATTTTCCTTAGAGGAATCTATAGAATCCTATAACCACTCCATCTCCTGGGTAGACAAGTGAAATATTGCCCCCATATTAGGAACATTGGGTGCCTGATCTAGGGCACCTTATGCTACATCATGCTGGGGGGAAACCTATATCGATTCATCCTGCCTAGGTGTGGTACCCTTTTTGAGTCACCCTATACATGATCATGTGTGTTCATCTAAGGTTAATATACATTATTAAATGTTAACATTTAAGTACATTACATGTGTGTAGGTAAAATAAGATAAAAATAAAAAATTATACAAATACAATTATACATTTAATAATCATATCGTTATCTTAAGTGGATATTAGGTCATAAGGGTCCTATTATGTCTTATTAGGTATTATTATCTCCTATTAGGTCTTAATTGGTCCTATTAGGTCCTGTTAGGTCTTAATTAGGCCCTATTACATCTTAGTAGGTCATATTAGGTCCTATTAAGTCCTATTAAGTCTTAATTGGTCCTAATTGGTCCTATTAGGTCTTAATTGGTCCTATTAGGTCTTAGTTGGTCCTACTACGTCCTATTAGGTCCTATTCAGTCTTATTAGGTCTTAATTGGTCGTATTAGGTTCTATTGGGTCTTAACGGTCCTATTGGTTTGTATTGGGTCTTACGAGTGCTATTAGGTCATATTAGGTCCTATTGGGTCTTAAGGGTCTTATTAGGTCCTATTGGGCCTTAAAAGTCCTATTAGGTTCTATTAGGTCATATTAGGTCCTATTAGGTTTTAATTGGGCACATTAGGTCCTATTAAGTCTTAAGGGTCTTATTGGATCCTATTGGGTCTTAAGGGTCCTATTAGGTCCTATTAGGTCTTCAATTTTCCTATTAGGTCCTATGAGGTCTTATTTAGGTCCTATTAGGTCTTAATTAGGTCCTATTGGGTCTTAAGGGTGTTATTGGGTCCTATTGGATCTTAACAGTCCTATTAGGTCCTATTATGTCCTATTAGGTCTTAAGTGGTCCTATTAGGTCCTATTAGGTCTTAATTAAATCCTATTGGGTATTAAGGATCTTATTGGGTTGTATTAGATCTTAATTAGGTCCTATTAGGTCTTGATTAGGTCATAACAAGGTCTTGTTGGGTCTTATTGGGTCCTATTGGGTCTTAAAGGTCCAATTAGGTCTTAGTCAAGGTCATGTTAGCTCTTAATTGGCCTTAATAGGTCCTATTAGTCACATTAGGTCTTAAGCGGTCCTATTAGGTATTAAGGATCCTATTATGTCTTATTAGGTATTATTTGGTCCTATTGGGTCTTAAGGGTCTTATTGGATCCTATTGGGTCTTAAGGGTCTTATTAGGTCTTAGTTGGTCTTAATAGGTCCTATTATGTCTTAGTCAAGGTCATGTTAGGTCTTAATTAGTCTTAATAAGTCCTATTAGGTCTTAAGGGTCCTATTATGTCTTATTAGGTGTCATTACATCCTATTAGGTCCTATTGGGTCTTAAGGGTCTTATTGGGTACCATAAGGTCTTAATTAGGTCATGTTGGTTCTGAAGGGTCTTAATTGGTCTTAATAGGTCTTATTAGGCACATTTTGTCTTGATCAGTCCTATTAAGTCTTAATTAGTCCTATTAGGTCTTAAGGTCCTATTATATCTTATTATGGTATTATTAGGTCCTACTGGGTCCTATTAGGTCTTAATTAGGTCCTATTAGGTCTTAATTAAGTCCTATTGGATATTAAGGGTCTTATTGGGCCCTATTGGGTGGTATTGGTTAAATGTTAGGTCTTAATTGGTCTTAAGGGTCATATTAAGTCTTATTTGGTCTTAATAGGTCATAATATGTCTTACTCAAGGTCTTGTTATGTCTTACTTAGTCTTAATAGGTCCTATTAGTCACATTAGGTCTTAAATGGTCCTATTATGTCTTAAATGGTCCTATTAGGTCTTAAGTGTCCTATTATGTCTTACTAGAAATTATTAGCTCCTATTAGGTATTAATTAGGTCATATTGGGTCCTAAGGGTCTTGTTTGTTCCTATTGGGTCTTAAAGGTCTTATTGGGTCCTAGGAGAGAGAGAGAGAGAGAGAGAGAGAGAGAGAGAGAGAGAGAGAGAGAGAGAGAGAGAGAGAGAGAGAGAGAGAGAGAGAGAGAGAGAGAGAGAGAGAGAGAGTATTAAGATGGCATGGACAAAGCATTGAGAAGTTTAGTGAGATAGTCATAATGGGTACATGGGGAGAGATAAAGTTTTATTATTTTTTAACATTGACTGACATTTCCTAATAAATTGTTGAATTTTTTTACATGTTTCAATTTTTTCTAAATTTTCCTCAAGTTTGAAGTTTTTGTCAATTTTCCTCTTCTAAATTTTTCTAAATTTTCTTAAATTCTTCTAAAATTTTGTAATAAAAATAATTGAAAACTAACATATTAAACTTAGTAATTAAAAGTAATTTAAAAACATATAGTAAGAATACTAAAAATAAACTAACATATTAACCTTAGTAATTAAAAGTAATTTAAAAACATACAGTAAGAATACTAAAAATCTAAAATTTTCTAACATTTTCTAGTATTTTCTAATATTTTAGAGTATTTTCTAGCATTTTCTAGTATTTTATAATATTTTCTAACATAATTTTTAACTAAAAATTATAGAAAATAAAATAGAAATTAAAAAATTAAAAAATGAACTAAAATAATTAATAAACATATAATTGACAATAAAAAATAATTAAAAAAAGAAAAGAAAAATGTATGTACGTGGAATATACAATGGTCGAAGGAGACATAATAGAAGACTAGGAGGGAAAAGTCAGTAAGCACGTCACAAAGTTGCTAGGGGGTTCTTTCCAACACTTGGGTCTACTGCACTCCTCCAACAATGAATATGAAAATGACACCCCTTTGCCAGAAATTTTTAGTAAATCTAGCTTAGGGGGTCTTGGCATGAAGACATCGTCACCCCTTCCCATGAAGTACTCTATGTTAGGGTCTTTACATGAAGGGTTGGTTTGTCTTCGTGCCAAGACCCCTTTTCATGCGAAGACATTAACACATGAATATCTTTTCCTGACCAAATTTCATTCATCCCCAAATGTGGCACTCACTTTTGTCGGACCACCTGGGTGTAATTATATTTATCTTAGGTTTTAGTTCAAGTTGGCTTTTGATTTATGTTTGATTTCGACCTAAGTTTAGGGTAGAATTATATTTAAGATTAGGGTTATAGTTAATTTTATGTTCTAGTATACTATGATGGTTAGGGTTTTACTAAATTTAGAACTAAAATTTGTAAACTATTTAATTAGGTTCACAATAAGGGGTCAATTTACTTTAAGATTAGGGTTTGGGTTCAATTTTATTGATTTTTTATTATGTTGTTCATATTGTGATACAATATAGTTAATTTTTAAAAGTTAAGTTGAAATTTGGTCTAGGACATGATTCATTAATATTATTAGATATAGAAATAGAGTTGACATTGATATGTAAATATTAATCCTAATTTAGTAAGGGTTAGGGTTCAATCTTGTTTAGTGCTAGTGTTAGGGTCTTAATTTGTAAGAGTTACTTTTATATTTTAGTTTGTTTAGTGTTAGTT